>JAODAL010007409.1:0-125383 GCA_025379985.1 Phyllomedusa bahiana
GTCTGGGGTTATTGTCATTGTTGAATAAAGCTAGGCTGTTTAAAAAAAAAACTCTGTGAGAGGAAGAGACAGTTTCAGATCTTACTTACTGCAGATGGACTGATAAGTGCAACATGTTCCCTGTGTGCTGAGAAGTTATGCTCGTTCTGTTCATGAATAAAGTTCCTTTTGCTGTTCAACTACTGGAGAATGATCTGGATAATCTGCTGCTAACAATAAAAGGTGCAGGGCAACGCATTTCTCGGGAATACTATCCCGCTTCTTCAGGCAAAATAATGTAGAGTTACAGCTCTACTATTACACTCTGCCAGAAGCAGAGTGTAACGATTTCTGGCCACACAGCCAGAAAACGTCCTGGAACAGGGGATCCGCAGGGCCCACCGCTGGCAGAGATGGTAATACCCGCAGGGGTAGCCGAAGTGCAGGTCTGGAAGGCTGGACACTGGAGGTTGATAAACGGAATGCTCAGTGCAGGTGTAGCTGGTGAACTTAATGCCCAGCCCAGGTAGGTGCAGGTATAGGCCACCCAGGTTCAGATGTACAGCAGGTGGGCGGGGCTGGTGCAGCGGCAGATGTCCAACAGGAACCAATAGACGTATGAACCTATGATAGAACAGCAGCAATGCAGCAGCCAAGGGGTCAAGCTCTTGTGCAGAAGACAACAACGAACTGACATAGAGTGAAGGTAGGAGGTTCCTTATGTAGCCAGAGGTTACAGGTCACACTGGGCAGGGCCAAGGTACTCTGACTCCTTAAATGTGGTGCAAGTGACGCGCGCTTTGCCCCAGAGGTAGCACGTGTGCGCACAGGATGCCAGGAAGCGGGAGGAAGCACAGGTGGTGAGGCCTCAGGAGTGGAAGGAGCCAGGACAGGTTGTGCAAAGAGCCAGGTACACCAGTGGGATGTCGCAGCAGCGGTCCGGGACAAGGACACACGGGCACGCTGTCGGTCCATAGCAGGGGCCGCAGCGTGAACCGTGACAGTACCCCCCCCCTTAAGCCCTCCCCTCTGGGCTAGCCGGGTACCCACAAAACGGCTTGGGGTAACCACCTCCTCCTCGGTATCCAAGGAACTGCCCATCAGGGGAGGTGTCCAGAGAGTCCCGGAAAACTTTTTGGACCTGTGGAGAAGAAGCAAAACATTAGGCAGGGGTTGGGGTGGGTGGAGTCAGAGGTGTCCCTGCAAACCAGAGGCTCTTCTTGCAGATGTGAATCTTCCACTGGCACAGCAGAACAAACGGGCAGAGAAACGGAGGCAGGGCTGCTCCAGAGGGGTGGGCTTGAGGCGTGAGAGTAGCATGCTTGCCCCATTGGATGACTTCACCCGTTTTCGCCAATCCAGGGATGGACTGTAAAGCTGGAACCATGGAAGCCCGAGCAAGACTGGAGCAGAAGAACTTGGCAGGACGTAGAAGGAGATGTCCTCTTGGGGGGAACCTCCAATTTGTAGAGACACAGGCTGGGTTCGGAACTGGACTGGCTCCTTCAGGATCTCCCTTTAACGGATGAAAAACGTAGGGGTTTTTCCAGACGGAAACAGGCAGGCAGAACTTCTCCAGTAGGGACGGATGGATGAGTTCTCGGAAGACCCGGGAGTCCAGAAGAGGCAGGCACTTCAGACGCATCACCAGATGAAAAACGTAGGGTGACTGGAGTGGTCAAACGGGGAGCAGGCACACCGTTATTCAGGGTAACTTCCCCCACAAACCCCATGGTGCTGAGGTTTCTGGGGGGGCAGCTGGGCGGACTGGGCAGTTTTTCAGGAAATGACGGGGTACCACCGCAGTACAGGCACAGTTTAAACTGCGTCGACGGCGCGTTCCTCTGTGGTGGATGAGTGCGGTTGACCTCCATAGGCTCATCTTGGAAAAACGCAGGGGTCAGGCAGGTGGGCTCGTGGTTTCAGGTAAGAGCGTGGAGGCTTGCGAGGCCGGGTGGGCGTGGCTGCTGGCGTACTCAAGCTCCCTCTCAGCAAAACGGATGTCGATCCGGGTAGCCAAAGCGATGAGGTCGTCCAATGTGGGGGGTAGGTCCCCACCAGCCAACTCAATCCTTTAATGCGTCCATCGAGGCCCCCCCAGAAGGCAGCAACGAGGGCCTCATTGTTCCAGGCAAGCTCAGAGGCCAGGGTAAAGAAACTGGATGGCATAAATTTACCCACAGTAGAATCGCCCTGACGGAACCGAAGTAGCGATGAAGCAGCAGATGGTTTTCGCCCAGGTAGCTCGAAGGTTCTCCTAAAGGCACTCCCGGAACTCCTGGAGGTCCCCTGTCAGCGGATCCCCTCTCTCCCACAGGGGTGAGACCCAGGCCAAGGCTTCACCTGACAGCAGGCTAATGATGAAGGCCACCTTGGCACGGTCAGAAGAAAAACTGGTGGCCAGGACCTCAAAATGGATGGTGCACGATTAAGGAAGCCGCGACACATATGAGGGTTCTCCAGAATAACGGGCAGGCAGAGGCAGGTGCAGGCTAGGAAATGGACAGCAGGCAGGAGGCGGAGCCACAGCAGGGGGTGGAGGAGGTGTAAAAGGCCAGTGCAGACATGACTTCGTCCAGCGGGTGGTGATGGTCTGCAACTTACGGAACAATTGCTCCAGGTGGGACGCCATGACGGTTCACCACAGCTACCAGGGCAGGGAAAGTCACTCCCGGCGGATCCATATTTGATGTCAGTTCGTACGTAACATTATTTCCCGGCCACACAGCCAGAAAACGTCCTGGAACAGGGGATCCGCAGGCCCACCCCAGGCAGAGATGGTAATACCCGGGAGGGGGTAGCCGAAGTGCAGGTCTGGAAGGCTGGACAACTGGAGGTTGATAAACGGATCTCAGTGCAGGTTAAGCTGGTGAACGTATGCCCAGTCCAGGTAGGTACAGGTATAGGCCAGCAGGTGGGAGATGTACAGCAGGTAGGCAGGCTGGTGCAGCGGCAGATGTCCAACAGGAACCAATAGACGTATGAACCTATGATAGAACAGCAGCAATGCAGCAGCCAAGGGGTCAAGCTCTTGTGCAGAAGACAACAACGAACTGACATAGAGTGAAGGTAGGAGGTTCCTTAAGTAGCCAGAGGTTAAAGGTCACTGGGCAGGGCCAAGGTACCTGACTCCTTAATGTGGTGCAGTTTACGCGCTCTGCCCCTAGAGGGAGCACGTGTGCCACAGGATGCCAGGAAGCTGGAGGGAAACACAGGTGGGTGAGGCCTCAGGAGTGGAAAGGACCAGGACAGGTGTGTGCAAAGAGCCCGGGACACCAGGGGATGTCGCAGCAGCGGCCGGGACACAGGAGACACGGGCACGCTGTCGGTCCATAGCAGGGGCCGCAGCGTGAACCGTGACACAGAGGCAGTAAGATGGCAGAATGGGAGCCTTAATTAGGCTTTGGATTTCCTTGAATACCAGTTGGCATCCTGTGAATACATTGCAGGGGAGCCAATTGAGATGTAAAAGTTAGAGCCCCTTCCTGCATATCTGCCTAGATGCCTCAGTTGTATTGACTGTGGCATCCAAGTAGTTGGAGATATCTCTGGTCCCAGCTGCAGAAAGCAGATGCCAGCTGTAACGAACATCCGGCACCAGGGATGGACTGGGACTACAAAGCAGCCCTGGCAATGAAGTCCAACAAGCCCATCTATAACAATTCCCCCGCTATATGGAAAAAAAAAATTGTACAATACAGCAAATTGTGCTAAATTTGTAATACAAACAACAGAAGGAGGAAAATAAAAGTGGAAGATAAAAGCACGTAATCACACTGCACCCCCAGATATGAATTATGTCACATACTGTACCCCAAAAATTTATTATATTGCACACCATACACCAGAAATTACATCACACACTGTACCCCAGAAATTAATTAAGTTACACTTGGTACTCCCAGAAGTTATATTATTAACTGCGCCTCAAAAATGAATTGCATGTTGTACTCCAGAAATAATTGTACAACAGAAATAATAGAATTCAATGTACCGTAAAAATGAATTACATAACACACTGTACCCCAGAAATTCATTACATTACACACTGTTCCGCCAAAATTAACTACATCACACAAATTAGCCGCTAGAAATTAACTACATTACACACTGTACCCCAGAAATAAATTACATTACACACTGTACCCGGGAGATTACATTACACTCTGTACTCCAGAGACTGATTTCATTACACACCATACCCCAGAGACTAGTTACATTACACATCATACCCCAGAGATTATTACATTACACGCTGTATCCCAGAGATTACTACATTACAAACTATACCCCAGAGAATACATTACACACTGTATCCCAGAGACCAATTACATTACACACCTTACCCCAGAGATTACATTACACTCTGTACTCCAGAGACTAGCTACATTACACATCATACCCCAGAGACTAGTTACATTACACACATTACCCCAGAGACTACATTACATTATACACAGTACCCCAGATTGACTGATTACATTACACACAGTACCCCAGAGACTACACACCATACTCCAGAGACTAATTCCATCACACATTGTACCCCAGAGATTACTTTACACTCTGTACTCTAGAGACTGATTACATTACACACCGTACTCCAAAAATTACAGAACATACTGTTCCCCAGAGATTAATTATATAACATATGGTACCCCAGAGATTAATTACATTACTCACTGTAACCCAGAGATTATTACATTAAATACTGTACCTCAGAGATTACATTACACACTGTACCCCAGAGACTAATCACATTATACACTGTACCTCATAAAGTAAAGGAGTTGTCTGGTTTTTTTTTTGTTTTTTTTACCATACTGCTGCCCTATTAACATAAAAAAGGCTATACTCACCTCTCCCCTCACTTGGGATCCAGCTCTGCGCTGTCCTCACTCTCCTCTCACCTGGGATCCAGCTCTGAACTATCCTCACTCTCATCTCACTTGGGATCCAGTGATGTGCTGTCTTCTCTCTCTGAGCACTTACTTCTGAACAGTGATTTCAGTTGATGGCATGTTTGCCTAGCAACTAATTAGTGGCTGCAATGGTGATGTCCATGTACAAATCAAGACTGAAAGAAAACAAAAGAGTGGAAAATTGAGGACAGTGAAGCGTTGGATCCCAGGTGAGAGGAGAATGAGGACAGCGAAGCCAAGCTCTGGATCTGTGGTGAGAGGAGAGTGAGGATAGTGCAGCACTGGATCTGAGGTGAGAGGAGAGTGAGGACAGCACAATGCTGAGTTCCAGTTTAGAAGAGAGTGAGGACACTTCAGGGCAGGATTCCAGGTTAGGGGAGAGTGAGGACAATGCAGCACTGGGTCCCTGGTGAGGGGAGAGTGGGGACAGCACAGCACTGGGTCCTTGGTGAGGGGAGAGTGAGGACAGTGGAGCGCTGGATCACAGGTGAGAGAAGAGTGAGTGAATACAGAGGAAAACGACTCCAACACCAGTTCAACCAAAAGTATAGTTAACTCAACTTGCCAGAAAAGTATATTCAACAAATTCCCCAAAAGCACATGTACAAGGATGTGACTAAGGCCCCTGTGCTACACAGCGCGCTGCCGGGAGTGTATTCTCCGGATACACGATATGTTTACCTACCCACAGGGTTTGGAAAGGCCGAACACCCTTTACCTTTTAATACCTCACACAACAGGAACAATTATATGTGGTGCAGTTCAAAGGTGCGCTTACGGTGTAGCACAGCAGCTTACAACCTAAATTAACTTTATCTGCTATTCCCAAAAGATATATGTATATACACACACACACACATATATATATATATATATATTATATATATATATATTATATATATATATATATATATATATATATATATATATATATATATATAAAACCAGACAACCTCTTTAATACATACCTACATATTGTAAGGGATCAGCTCGGTATGGTAATATGGTAAGACAGGACCAGTCCTTTAAATCTGTTTAAGCGATGAGGCATTTATTTCAGCCTTATACAAACAGCAAATAAACGGGGCCTTAGCTTCAGCCAAAACGAAGGAAAACAAAACAGTCTTACACAGTCTGTGCGGGATCATGGGGCTGGCGAATAATAAATCCCCGGGACAGGATGGGTTTTCAGTGGAATTTTACAAAATTTTATCAACTGAACTCGTCCACCAACTTACGAAAGTATACAACAATATCTATTTACATTCCTCTGTGGTAGACTCTTTCTGCGACGCGAGAACCATGCTACTACTTAAGCCGCAAAAAGACCCTACCCTGTTCGCATCCTATTGACCTACAGTATATCCCTGTTGAATCAGGACTATAAAATTCTAGCAAAAATTTTGGCTATTAGAATGCAAACCTTTTTACCACAAATAATACACCCTTGCCAAAATGGATTTATAGCTCATAGGCACTCAACAAGAAATGTTTGAACAGCGATAGCAGCACTGACACAGACCAGAACTGACGCACATCCGGTGTCTATGCTTTTTACATTAGACACAGAAAAAGCCATTTACAAGGTGTCCTGCCCATTCTTGGACACCACCTTACTGAAGAGGGGTTTTGAGGATCGTTTCGCCAGCTTCATTGATCACCTGCAGTCAAACTCTACCACATCGTTATTTATTAATAATCACAGCCATGAGATCAAGGTTACAGCATACACCGAGGATCTTCTTTTAATGATAGCAAATCCACAACACACACTATCCCCACTGTTGGAGGATTTACAGGACAAGGGCCCCATATCGGGATATACGATAAACGTAGGTAAAAGTGAGGGCATGCTCTTAAAAGGCCCAGTGATTCTCACTTGGTATAATGTCCATCAAATTCGTTGGTAATCATTGGCTTTGAGATATCTGGGAACCTGGTTTACTAAATCGCTGGAGAACCTTTACAAGAAAAACATGAGCGCATGTATTGAGAGACTCCCAATCACATTGAGGGGATGGTCTAGACTCCCTTTATCATTCTCGGGCCATTGGAACCTCATTAAAATTATTGAGTTCCCACGTTTGTTGTATATCCTGTATATGTTCCCAATATATCTAAGACCCAAAGACGAGAAATCCATTAACGCACACTAAAGACGGTTTATCTGTGACAACAAAAGGGCTCGTATCCCTCTATACATACTCCAGCAACATAAATTGAATGGCGGCTTGGGCTTCCCCAATGGACATATTCCTAAAGATAGCACTCAACGTTTATCTTACACCTTTACGGGGAGATCGCATGGGGAGATTCGCCACAGACCATTGTTTTAAATGTGCTGCGCCAGGGGCGGACCTCTATGGGAGTGCCCGGCAATCAAAACCTACTGGGATCAGGTACCTCAATTCACAAAGCGGTTCTTGGTACAATCATTTATCCCGAATGCCACATGGGCGCTGTTTGGTGTCTTGGATAGGGAAACATATGACCATACAAGGCGAGAGTCGCACATGCTACATATAGTTGGGGTGGCTGCCCGTAAAGCAATTCTACAGGTTTGGCTGCAACGCGCGGGCCTATCATTTTATCTGTTCAAGGAAAAACTCTAAATTCCGATGCACATGGACTGGATTGAAGCAACCCTACACAAAGAGGCCAGAGTAAAAAAAATGTTCATGCTTTGAGGTAATTACATAGACAAGTTACCAGTGACCATTAAGCGAAAATTACAATCCTGCTTTGGGGCCAAGTCCTTGTATCTGGGACTCCAAATGATAGACATGGAACCAGTAGCTAATCAGTACCCAATCTGAGCCATACATTGGCCTCACATTCTAGAGGGGTTGAGGCATGGAACCAGTAGCTACATAATTAGAGAAGAAAAAGTGGAGATAACCAATCCGAGCCATACATTGCCCTCACATTGTAGGGGGGTTGAAAAGCCAGGGCACACTACTGACATATCTTTCATAAATGACACAGGATGGAGAGGAGAGGACTCCCCCCACTACATACCGCTGGGGCGGCAGGGGCGGAGGACTGCTGTTCAAAGGCAAGATTGTCGATCGGCATAGAAAAAACAAGCAGAAGGAAAAAGAGCACATAATTTAGCACACAAGTTGTTTATAATGATAGTTTATTTACCTACTTGTACACTGTGAAATCTTTTTGTCATACTATGTTTGAGTAAAGTTCAGAGTAGTTGGTTAATTTTTGTTTTTTAAAATTCTGAGAAAAGCCTCAATGTCATAGGTTTACCATGGTCAACAAATTGTTTTGAGACATTGCTTTGTACCATCATTTGTAAGTCTTTGGATAATATGTAATATTGACATTGAATTCTCAATAAAATAATTTTTTTTTTAAAAAACAGTGTGTGCCAACCTTGCGAAGACTTATAGAAAACGTTTGACCTTTGTCACTTTTGTTATTGACAAAATACTTATTTTACACCATAATTTGCCAATAAATTCCTTCCAAATCAGACAATGTGATTTTTGGGATTTGTTTTCTCATTTTGTCTCTCATAGTTGAGGTCTACCTATGATGTCAATTACAGGCCTCTCTCATCTTTTTAAGTGGGAGAACTTGAACAATTTGGGGCTGACTAAATACTTCACCCCCCCCATATATATATGATGTGTGTGTCTATGTTTACATGTGTGCATGCACTACAATCATGTATATACAGTTCAGATAGACATAACTACATGCACACATACATACTGGACATATATACACACACTAGGTACATGCCTATATGCGCAGTATGAACAAAAAACAGCTGTGACCTATCTGTGGTGGTGAGTTGTATATACAACTAACTCCACACTTTGCCATAGGCAATCTTAAACCCTTTTAACCACCTCAGAATAAATAACAAAACTTAACCTTTATTTTACACAAAATAGAAATTACAATACATAGTGCACCAGAAATTTTAAAAACCGCACTGCACTTGGTCTATTTTCCTAGTGGGTTACCTAAAGTCAGAGGGTCCCAAGAGTAATATTTTTTACAAAATTAATTTATTTTAACTCAGAAATAACCACACGTTTCCTATGTAGATAGCAAAAATTGTTTTTTCAACACAAGAATAACCATACGTTGTTACCTATACACGTTGCAAAACATGTTTGTTTCAACACAGGAATGATCATACATTATTCCCTATATGGGTTGTAAATCTCATACGAGCAGTCAACCTTCAATAATATCTTTTAAAAAGGTCCATGATAATAGGTGTGTGTTTTTTGACGGTGCACAATAGGGGGTATAAGAGATATAAACAAAAAATCCTCAATACAGGAAGGCCATGTTCATACGGCTTATTTTGGGACGTATTTCAGGCCGTAATTCGCGCCGTACTGCGCGAATTACGGGCTGAAATACGTCCCGTCATTACAGTAATCCACAGTTCTCATAGAGAACTATGGATTACGTCTCCTCTCCCTGCTCGCACAATACGGTGAGTGGGGAGAAAGTGACATGCTACTTATTCATAATGCATAATTTATAATGCATGTCTATGGGGCCAGCGGACTACCGCCACCCCCCCTCCCCCACCCACTCCCCGCTCCCGCTGCACGGCAGCTGGCGGAATTGCGGGCGGAATACGTCCCTGCAATTACGCCGACAATAAGCCGTGCGAACATAGCCGAAAAAGGATATGTTGTTCCCTGTGTAAACAAAAAAGTAAAACAGACCAAGTGCAGTACTGTTTTTAAAATTTCTGGGGCACTATACATTGTAATTTCTATTTTGTTTAAAATAAAGGTTAAGTTTTATTATTTATTTTGAGGTGGTTAAAAGGGGTTTAAGGTTGTCTGTGGCAAAGTGTGGAGTTAGTTACATACAGTATGTAAACACACTACACATATACATACACTAGACACATGCATCACAGATCAGATATACCTATATACACACACTAGACACATGCCTACACCTACAGTATATACAAACACTATAAATACCCTACTCACATGCACACACACTGACAGTCTAGCACCCTTGTCCCCACATTACCTGTCTCCTTCTTGCTGTAGTCAGGTGTAATTAGCAGCTTCCTCCTCCCACTGCGGCTTCCCTTCTCGTCTCATAAGAGCAGCACTGAGCAAAGGGAAGTGGTATAGAGGGAATAGCTGCTTGCATATCCCAAGATACAAAGTGTGATGAACTGTTTGCAGCCGGCTCAAATCTCTGCTGTTTTACCATTTAGACGCCGTAGTAATTACAGCTGCAGTGTCTAAATAAATGAGGATCGCTGCTGCACACTGTTTCTTCCCTCAATCGGCCGCAGGGTGCGCGAGTGGTTGCATGACAAAAAAAATATGTTTAGAACCTTATGGGGTTAAAGAGCTCAAATTCCTCCAGTACTGTTTAGTGTGTTATATCTTACTGGAAATCAGGAAATCACTTTACGCAAAAGGTTATTGATTTGAATGGTCCTTTGCTTAAATTTGCTGTTATATTACATTTCCACTTGTGCAAAGGAGGTCCAGCCTTAAAGGGGTTGTCTCGTTCTAGCATTTTGCAGCCGTTTATGCTGGTTGCTAAGCAGAGCTTGTGAAATGGAGGGGCGTGAATCACCTCCCAGCAGTGAGTATCATCTCTCTCTGCAGACAAGCCCCAAAGAGTGCACGTGAGGATTCACTCTGTGTGAGCTGGTGAAAGAGAGAGGTTTTCAGCTGTCTTTGAAAGCTAAGTGTAACTCGATAGTGTATATCTAAATTTATTGCTCTCTCTAAATACTTTGTTACTAGAAAGGGCATTTGACATTCAGGACTCTGGGAAAGATGGGTGATTTTTTTTTCTGTCTCTCTATCTCACACAGTGATATATCCTGCAGATAATTACACCACACACACTGTCGCAGCACCTCCGCTTGCCGTCAGTGAATTGCAGCACCTCCGCTTGCAGTCAGTGCATCGCACCCTCCCCTGCAAACTCCGTTGCACAACCTCCGCTTGCAGTCAGTGAATCTCACCCTCCCCCGCAGCTCCTCCGCTTGCAGTCAGTGAATCGCACACTCCATCGCACCACCTCCGCTTGCAGTCAGTGAATCTCACCCTCTCCCACACACTCCGTTGCAGCACCTCCGCTTGCAGTCTGTGAATCTCTCGCTCTCTCTCTCACCCTCTCTCCCACCTCTCTTTCTCCCCTCTCTCTCCCTCTTTCTCTCCTCTCTCTATCCCCCCTCTCTCTCTCCTGTGCATCTCAATACACATATCCCCCTGTGCTTGTCCCTGCATCTCAATACACACATCCCCCTGTGCTAGTCTGTCCCTGCATCTCAATTAGAGATGGGCGAATTTCTCAAAAATTCGATTCGGTCACTTCGTCGAATTTTCCGACAAAATTTGTTTCGGTCCGAATTACTTCGGCACGAATTGCGTTAAAAAACAGCTATTTCCAGGCTGCACAGAGCCTGTAGGGTGCTGTATAACGTTGTGCCATGCTTAAATATGCAGAGGGAGCTTGGTTTGGTCTTCATAAAATGTTGTGTTTTAGTATGACACGCAGATGACTGCCATCACTCTTAGAATCGCTTCACTATAAAATTCCCTGGGCACTTAAGAGGGCAAAGCTGACCAAAAAACTCAAGCGGGAATGCAGCCTGATAAAGTCATGCCAGCGAAAGCTGGAAAAAACCAAGCTGAGAGCTCAGGTGGCAACATTAGTAACAGAGTGTGGAGGTGACGGCGGCAGCCACAGCAGCATGAGGTTAGACTGTGGCACAATGACATTCTGGAGGTGGCAAAAACAGGAGTAGGCCACAGAGTGGCACAATGACACAGTGTGGAGGTCACGGCAGCAGCATGAGGTCAGAGAGTGGCACAATGACATTCTGGAGGTGGTAAAAACTGGAGTAGGCCACAGAGTGGCACAATGACACAGTGAGGAGGTCACGGCAGCAGCAACAGCATGAGGTTATGCAGTGGCACAATGACATTCTGGAGGTGGCAAAAACAAGAGTAGGCCATAGAGTGGCACAATGACACAGTGTGGAGGTCACGACAGCAGCCAGATCAGCAGCATGAGGTCAGACAGTGGCACAATGACATTCTGGAGGTAGCAAAAACAGGAGTAGGCCACAGAGTGACGCAATGACACAGTGTGGGGGGCACGGCAGCAGCCACAGCAGCAGCATGAGGTCAGGCAGTGGCACAATGACATTCTGTAGGTGGAAAAACCGTAGTAGGCCACAGAGTGGCACAATGAGAGAGAGTGGAGGTGACGGCAGCAGCAGCATGAGGTGAGAGAGTAGCACAATGACATTCTGGAGGTGGCAAAAACAGGAGTAGGCCACAGAGTGGCACAATGACACAGTGTGTAGGTCACGGCAGCAGCCACAGCAGCAGCATGAGGTCAGACAGTGGCACAATGACACAGTGTGGATGTCACGGCAACAGCAACAGCAGCAGCAGCATGAGGTCATAGAGTGGCACAATGACAGAGTGTGGAGGTGGGTGGCAGTACCAGTCCCTGATAAAGATGGTGGTAGGCAGATGGAGAAACTGTCAGCAGATGTGTGGCATCAGGCGGGTGGCAGCATCAGAATAGTGGCTGAGGCAGGTAGTTTGAACCCAGACTCATTTCTCACAGTTTGGGTGAGGCGTCATGGCTGATGTAGTCTGACACCTAAGGCATTGGTGTGTGGAAATCCTGGCCGATCCACGCCTGATTCATCTTGACAAAGGTCAGTCGTTCCACATTTCCCGTGGACAAGCGGGTTCTCCTTGGGTAATGATGGCCCCCGCCGCACTGAACACCCGCTCTGATGCCACACTACTGGCCGGGCAGGACAGCTTCCCTACTGCAAACTAGGCAAGTTGCGGTCACACATCCAGTTTGGCTGCCCAGTAGTCCAGCAGACCTTCTAACTGGGGTGGCAGAGTGAATCTGGACCGGGAGATGATGGCAAAGTGAAACAACTCCCTTCTGCAGAGGTGGTGGAGCCTTGACTGGCTGCAATGGCATGTGTGCCACTGGGCGCTGCTGCTGCAGCGGCAGGATGGACCACCACATCTGAGCCACGTTTCTCCCAGGCCACTGAATGGTGACGCTCCATGTGTTGACGCAGGGCTGTGGTGCCAACGTTAGCTCCCTGCCCACGCTTCACTTTCTGCCCACAGATTCTACATATACCCATATTCGGCTCCTCCGGTGTCATACCAAAGAACTGCCACACCGCCGAGTATCGGATTTTACCGTCAACGCTCCGCACTGAGTGACTACTACCACCGCTGCCTCGCTGAGCCCCTGTGCCGCTCCTTTCTTGGACCTGCGAAGCGGGTTTTCTACCCCGTGGCCGCTTGGCTCCTGACCTCACATTGCTGCTACCCTGCTGACTCAAGGCCACACATCCCACTTGCTGGCTGCGCCGCTGCCTGACGCGCAAGCTGACGTCCTCTTTTCCTGACGATGATGAAGCCCTTGCTTCACCTGGCTCCCAAGTGCGGTCAACTACATCATCATCGATTTGTGTTTCATGGTCACTGCTGTCCCCATCACCAGTCTTGGTATGCAGAGGCTGACCCCTCACAACATGACCTCCCATGCCACTCTCCACATCTATACTTTGCCGCCTACTGCAAGAAGCAGAGGATATTGGCCCCATTTCTTCACTGCCAAGTAGCTGCTGACTGTCCTCCTCATCCTCGCTGTATAGTGGCACTGAGCCCAGACCACATAGTAGATCTCTGGCTGAGGGAACCGGATGAGACAGAGGCAGGTTGAGGACAGGTGAGGGCCGCTGACCCGCTCCCGGGCCATGCCAACTAAGGGTTGTGTCTGACTTTCCTACCGACTCTTGGCTGGGGTTGTCAGATGTCATCTGGGAGGAAGTGGATGACCTAGTCAACCAATCAAGAACCATTGGGTTGCTGAACAACACACGGCCGCTAGATGACAGCGGCAGTTGTGGCCTCACCAAGTGACCCCTGCTGCGACGTCCCCTTGCTGTGCTGCGACCTGGGCCTGTTCCAGGAATGTTTGTGCCACTGCCACTCGCAGGTGAAGAGCCTGCCACCTCTCTGTCTGACATACTGTTTGTTCTAAAATGTACAGACTCTGTTTGATGAAGATATCTGTATATGATAAATACACACCCTGTATTTGACTCCAAATGAACCCACTAACAAGCTTGGGTAACCCTTGGATATAAATTGCGCTCCACAAATGGGCAGGAAAAATTTACTTGTATGTGCCGTTTAAAAACACTGTGTATTTTACTAAATATAAAAGCACAAACAGGCTTAATGAACCTTCGGATATGACTTATGCTACAGGCAAAATTTCTTTTTTGGCGGTGAAAAAGAACGTTTCTTTTACTAAGTACAACTGCAGAAAACTACTTAGTTAACCCTTGGATGTAAATTGCACAACATAAATGTGCTGCCAACAATTACCAGCTTTGTAGCGTATTAAAACGCCGTGTATTTTATGGAACACAGCAACAAAAAAACTCGTAATTAACCTTCCGATATGAATTATGCCACAGCCAAAATTTCTTCATTGGCGGTGAAAAAGAACGTTTCTTTTAGTGACCACAACAGTAGAACAACGCTTAATTAACCCCTGAATCTAAATTGCGCAAAATACATGAGCAACAAAAAATTAAGTGGTATTTGGATTGTAAAAACGCTGTTTCTTTAACTGAATACCACAGGAACAGGCTTAGATAACCCTTGGATATTCAATGTGCTCATGTGCTCAAGAACTGAGCAGATAGCATTAAAATGTATATGCAGCTGCATTGGACGCACACTGGACTTCAGTTCCAATACTCCACAAAATCAGAATTAGAACGTAAGAGAACCAGTCTCTGAGACCAGCTGTGACACCCCCCAAAAATCGCTGTATAAAAATGAGTTCTTTAGTAAGAGATATCATAAGCAGCTGTGGCAGCAACTTCCCTGATCAGTACAGTGAGAGCGGTATGAGCTCCCAGGGTCGCGCCCGGACTTATATAGTGCGGTGACGTCACAGAATCCCGCCGGTCTCTGATTGGTTTCATCTCTGCACATGTCATGCAGGCTATGCCCTTCTTCCTCCCAGAGTTCTTTGCCCCATTTAACGCCATGTGCTCGCAGCCATTTTATCAATCAAAAACACACTTCGTTCCCGTGAATCACCCCAAACTTCGACTTCATTCAGAATCAAAGTTTTCCTGAAATTCTAAACGAATTCCACTTCGTTAGAATCGATTCGCCCATCTCTAATCTCAATACACACATCCCCCTGTGCTCTGCTTGTCCATGTATCTCAATACACACATCCCCTTGCACTCTTCTGTCCATACAACTCAATACACACTTCGCCCTGCGAGTTCCCATCTGCGACCTGGGCGGGGCTGAACACTTCCCCCACCTGTAAACAAACAGGGTTGCTAAGCACAAGTAAAGCTGCCCGTTCTCTAAAACCATAGCACTTTGCTAATGGTAACCAAGGACGGACATGCTTAGATTTTTGGCCCCCACATTTTCAACTATGATCTTTGTAGTGAGACAACCCCTTTAAGCTTTTCTGCTCTTTCTTGTTGGAGCAGTGTAGCACAAGTTTTGTCTGACCATGTCTGATCCACATTACACTGCACCCGTGGGGATAAATATAGCATTAGCAGGCATGGGACCCGGAGGTTGAGAGGGAACCCTGAGGTGCAAGAACATTCTACCTTTTTGTAGTTTTATTGTTTTTAGTGGGAAAAACAAAACAGCAATCTTTAGCAGATTTGATATCTTTTTAATGGATAACAAAAATAAAACAATGATGAAATAACAAGTGGTTGACTTTCTGCTATCTAGCAATTCTATGACGATTCTCTAAAATGTGCCGGTATAATTTATGTCTTTAACCTTTGCATCGCCACTTGCTGAGAATAACTTTTATTTATTTTTCCACTGTAAATGCTGTGGGTTAATTCATTTTTGCGGGAAGCAATTTGGAGTTTATGTGACTTTTTAATCCTTTTTTATTCCATTTTTTCTGGGCAGATGGATGACCAAAAAAGCACAATTCTAGTGCTGGGTATCTTTTTTTTTCACATTGTTGATCATGCAGGATAATTAACATGATTAAATCAGATTTTTTTCTTTTTAATTGAGAAATGAATTTTCTGGTGCAGGATGTGTAGTTTCTTTATGACAATACATTCATTGTCACCATATAACCTTCTAATAGCTTTGATCAGATCTCCAGAACAGGCTTAAAAAGTGTTCATATTTTCTACACATGTAATGAACTAAGTAAGTTTGCACTACGCATTATCTGAGGGTAATATGTATGATTTTTGGTGTTAAGACACCAATTTTTATGCGCATAGCGATAGTATAGAATCCGCTTGATTTATGAACCCGATTTACTAAGACAATAATTCTGGCTCAAAGTGGTGTACCTGCTCCAGTAGTGATGCGCCTAGAATTGCTGTACTGAAGCTACAAATCTATTACTTTCTTACGGTTCTAGTGTGCCCCGCATCCCGCACGCCCCCAAAATCAGGCGCATTACAAAGTGGCGCAGGCGCTCTGTAATGCGACTGATACTGGCGTACGGGCGCCGTAAAAATTTAGCAAACGGGGCTGTGCCAGTTTTCGTGCTGAAAAGACGCCAGACTTCTAGTGCAGCCCCGTTCATACATGTCGCCCTTAGTGTATAAGTTAGAAATGTGGTCTTTGGACTCAAAGCTGTGCATCTTGGTTACTTGCAATAGTGTTCATTATCAATTGTAGTGGACAGAAGTTATGTGTTTCTATATCCAGGGTTTTTTACACATTAGTATACTACAATTTTGTATGCAAAGGAAATTTTCTTACATAACCAGCCAACTATATTTATACAGTCCACTCCCTTATTTTGTTGGAATAGCAAATCCAGACAGTGCAAAAATAAATAACAAATAAAAAACAATATCCCTTAACAAACTGACTCAAACAAACTCTGTGAGAAAACAATATTTATTGAATTTGGGCTGTTTGTAAAACTATACAAATTTACAGCATAGTGCAAATAGGTCTTATTAGTGCATCAGATTCATGTAGAGCTACAATGTATACAACTAAGAGTAGATAGGGCTACCAGTCACAACTACAGAGTATATACAGCAAAGAGCTAGATACAGGTAAGATGTATATATGGAAGGTATAGTGCCAGTAAATGGTCAGCTAAATTTTCATAGCCATGTAATGTATATAAGGGTTTAATCAGTATTAACAGTTTTAACAGTTACAGATTACACATTAATTCGGTACCGTCACATAGACAACACAGTCAATCACAATCACATTCTTGTCAGGTTCAATGATGATAAACATGGCTCTCAAACACAATTATGTTGTGTCCATTTTTAAGAACAGACACCTTAAAAATGATGAGCCTTTTATAGCCTCTTGTATACAGCTCATTTGTTGAAGCTTGTTGGACATTGTAATAGTAGATTGCATCATGTATCTGTTACAAATATTTCAGTATTACCAGAGAACAATTATGATACTGTTGTATTCCTTACTGTGTAGCATACATAGATATGTCATAGCAACTTTTCTCATATTATCTGTATAATAAAGGACAAAGTAGACTGGTTGCTATAGACAACAAAGTCAGTTTTTGTGAGGATCAATGTCCTAGGCTCTAAAATATTATGTGGGGTTCCATGATATTTAGATCTGTAGACAAGGGATACCTGTGCTTCTTTCATGGATCAGACAACTATTGGCAAGCATATCATTCTACAGCCTGTCCCATGAATAATTTATTTGCTTGTAAGAGGACATTACAGACCATTATACCACTTTGTGTAGGTGATGAGGATGCCATGTAAAAGAGGAAGTAGGCCAGGGGATATTAAAGAGATCTTACTATCGTGGAACCCCCAGAGAGTATATTTTTGGATGATTGAAAACCAATCTTTACTTGGGCCACCACCCAGAAGGTCTATCCAGAAGAGACTATCCAGAAGCATTTGGTTGCATGCTAGTCGAGATTACAGTGACCTCAATGTTTCATTATGGGGAACAAGGTCAGGGGAAGCACAATAACCCCTTAACTGTACTGTGTTTCTCAAGTGATCAAATCTTGCCATGTAGACATTTCCTAATTTCTTGAACAGTTCTGAAAGTGTCTCAACCAAGCCAACAAGGGCACAACAGAACCATAGAGCAAACAACTTTCCAAATAAAGCAGACATAATAACAGTTTAATTTCTAAACTATAGCAAGATGGTACAGATATCTTGACCCTGATGGAGATGAGCTTTAAAGGCATTTGATAATGCACCAGTCCCATATTTAAGAACGTATGGGTTATCTAAAGACCTCAAGCACTCAGCCCTTCAATACACACTGGAAATTGCAATGATTGCTTAAAAATATCAGACAAGCAAAAATATCAACTTTTTAATATAACACTACACCTCAAATCTAAACATATTTTGGTCAAAATAGAATCGGCATGTAAATTATAGCTATGTATTTTCAAAGACTAGTAGTTTCATTGACTACTGGATTTCTAAGAGCAGGGACATCTGTATGGGCAATATGTGATTTTGCAGTGGGACTAGTGCATTAGCCACCTTTAGTCATATAGTTACTGGGCTACCTGCTCTTTCTTTTAAATACATTTTTAATGAAAAAAAAACCCCACTAGCTTCCATTCCAGCACTGCTGCTTCTGATCTTTTCCCCGATCCCCGGCTTTTTATTTTCTGGTCCTGGTGGTCAGTTCGTCACTGCTGCAACAAACGATTGGGTGTAGTGGTCACATGCATTTTCTGATATCACCGCTTATTCAAAGCAGTTCCTTTCTGAAAGGCGAAGTCAGGCACTGGCTTGTGACCGCTGCAGCCATGGTGTCGATCCGACCACTGGGAGCAGGAAGTAAACAGAGAACCAAGATAGAGGACTGGCAGCGGCAGCACTGGAACAGAGTTTAGTGGGGAGGTGAGTATGTGGTTTTTCGTTTTATTACAGAATTACAATCTGAAATTTAAAGAAAATAGCAGGACATTCCCTTCAACTGGATTTAAAACAGTTGTCATTGTGCTCTGCAATGTAGGGATTTAAGGTTCTCTTAGTACTAGTGTCTAGCCTTTTGCCTTTCTAATTGCTCAGAAAAGTCCTAAGAAAAATCAGTAAGTAAAAACAATAAAAAAACAAACCAAAGAAAAAGTACTTGCCTCTTCAGCATAAATGCTTCAGTGACAGTAACACTGGATTAATGGGGCATTGAAAAAGAGTACTGTTTTTTAATACCTTTGACACTTGTGTTTTTGTTTGAACAATTGAATATCTCTTTCTTGGAACCATTACAAGTAAAACAGAAATTACTTTTCCAAAATTATAGTTTTCTTTTGTTTACTATATACCACACAGGTCTCTGCAAGATCTCTGTACAATGATAGAAGTTAAAATATGGCATGCTAACAAGATACAGAGCGGGATGTATTTCTTACAGGGGACCCTATAGCAAACATACCCTAGGCCTTATGGAACCAATAGACAAAAAGTCAAGAGATAGTCAGGTTTCTTCTTCAACTTGCTAGCTCGCTCTAGCAAACTAATAGTAAAATACGATTGTTTGCAGTATGAGCCTTAGGTCAAAAACAGGCTCGACAAAACCAGCCCATCAGAGTCATGTTTCCAGTGCACCTGACAAAAAAAAACTAAGCTCTAAAAGTATGTTTACACGGCTTATTTTTAAACGTATTTGCTTGCGCATTTCGCCGCATATTGCGCTTTATACGTGGGAAAATGCGCGCCTGAATTACGCGTAGTAGTGACATGTCAATTGTGACAATGCATGTTGGTTGGCAGGCCCTCCCGCGCTTTGGAATTACCAATTAGGGTGCTTTCACAAGCTGCATTTTTGACGCGTTTTTTATGCAGCAATGTACAGCACTAATTACTGTGCCTTCCAGCACAAAAAAAGAGTCAAAAACACACCGTGTGAAAGCACCCTAATTGGTTGCTAAACTGTACGATAATTTTATAAATCAAAAAAGTAGCAGTTAAATTCAGTTTGGGCTATTAGAAATATACACTCTCCATGTCCGTAATGGGACAGAAGCTGACCAGGAAACCGTATGGCAGGGGAGTAAACAGCAAAGCAGCAAATTAACCTTTAGTGGTCTAAAGGGTATCTGGTGTTGAAGGGGTTAACATATAGAATGCCATCAAGTTACAATGAAACCCAGAAATATTTGAAAAGTGAAAGATAAAGTTCCCATATTCTCAATATAATGTTCTAAATGTAAACACAAATATATATTATTATAGTCTAAATATACTGTATATATCTACACATTTATATCTATATGTATATATATAAAAAGAACAAAGCTCAACTTTGTTAAAAAAAAAAATTATATCTGACCTCGGTCAAAAAACTAAAACAAAAAAATTACCAGCGCTTCCCAGAATCCTTAGCGACTCATGGCAGGTAACTCATTACATTCAGTGATACCCCATTACTTTCCTCACCAGTGCAAGGAACAGTGGGGGTCTAACGGGATTCATGTTAATAAATAAAAATAGGCCACAAATATGTGGAATTAACCCTTAAAAGCCAGGAGAAATGTACTTTTCATGTGCAAAGCATTGATGGCTCTGAAGAGGTTTTACATTTTTGTTTCTTTTTATGGTTTATATCCCGTTACGTTTCATACATTCAAACCTGAGTGTGCTCTACACAAACACCCAGAATCCACCTCTCCCCTGCTGAAAATGAACCTTCTGCAATATATATCTATAGAGCATATAAAATAAAACAGTTTGAATCCTCAGAAGTGGAAGAATTGACATTACAGCTATTTTTCAAGCAATTGACAGAAGAAATGACATGCATTTTGACTTCTATCAAAATACCAAAATCATTATGGTTGCCAGATTGGAGTCGGGAAGGAATTTTTCCCTAAAATGAGGACAATTGGCTTATACCTCATTGGGGGTTTTTGCCTTTCTCTGGATCAACACCTTAGCACAACAGGCTGAACTAGATGGACGTCTTGTCTTTTTTCGGCCTTACAAACTATGAAACTATGAAACTATGGTTCCCTATTGTGCCTGCAGAAAATAAACATAAAATAGGTGACATTAGATTTTTCTCAGGGCCTTGATTTGGACCCTTGGATCAAAGATAAGACTGGAATTGTGAAAATATGAGTTTGTTAATTGTTATGAGAAGATACTGTACACAATGCAGTAGGTCCATTTTCATTCATTATATATGCAGTGTTCCAATAAAGTGGCATCCTATGTAATACACATACAGCAAGATATAAAGGTCATTCATTCCTCTCCTCTGGAGGGTGCAGTCTCAGAGCAGCATCGCTTTGAATGACCCCACTAGAAAGATAGGCTGCCACACTGTCATCTGCTCCAAAGAGTGACGAGGATCCTGCAAGGTTCACCATGTCTTCCGTCAGATAAGGCACTGCATTCTCCAGATCCGGTTCTTTTCCTGAGAAAAATCAAAAATCTAATAAGAATTATTCAAAAGCAGAGGAGTATGTAACTATCACAGGGCAAACCTAAGCATATATGCTCATGGGAAAAGAGCTAAGGGCGACCTGTATATATGGGGCTGTGCCAGTTATCTCACGTCCTTGCAGCCAAAAAACTGCCTCAGCCCTGTGCGCTCTATATATGAGCAGGTGCACTCCATAATTAGGCTTATTATAAAGTGCCCATGGAGGAGGGGGGTGCTGGAGGCGTGATGCACTACAACCGTACGATTCTACACAGTTATAGCTTCAGTACAGCAAATCCAGGCACATTACTGGTGGAACAGGTAGAGCACTTTAAAAGTGGTTTACCTGAGCCTGAATTGTCGCTTTGTAGCTAGAAAGCGCTAAATCTATGACCCCAAGTAGAACAGGTTCATAGATTCAGGTGCTTTCAATAAAATTGGTGCCTGGGTGCCAAAAATTATACATGTCGCCCTAAGTCTCTGCGCCACCAATTGGATGTCGCCCTCCTCAAGTCACATCCGACACACTGAGCCTTGCAGGCTGACATGGAATAAGAGCCATAAAAAAAGTTGCAAAGTCTTCTGAACATTACACTGATTTGCTAGAGCTTGCCTAAAAGGGAAAGTCACCTGAAAAAAATATCATTGGTATACCTGTTCATGATAGTTCTAGCCCAAATGGGGTAACGTACATTTAAATATGTTCAAACTCATAGGAAAAGAGCTTGGGGGCTCATGTATGAAAACTGTCTAGGTCTAAAATTTTCTTTGTTGCCCGTAACAACCAATCAGAGCTCCCCTTTAATTTTTCCATGAAATCAATGGGGATTTCTGACTGGTTGCTACGGGTAACAAAGAAAGTCTTAGATCTAGACAGTTGTCATACATATGGCCCTTTGTCCTTTGCTGTGAATTTGCCACAAATGGCCTCATGTATGAAAGCTGTCTTGGTGTAAGACTGACGTTGGTGCCCATTTCAACCAATCAGAGCTCCCCTCTCATTTCATAAAGTGCACTGAAAAAATGAAAGAGGATCTCTGATTGGTTGCTATGAGCTCTGACTGGTTGCTATAGGAAACAAAGAAAGTCTGAGACCTAGACAGTTTTCATACATGTCCCCCTTGGACTCTGCAGTACCACCTATTGGATGTGTGGTACCCATACTTGCCAACTCTCCCGGGTTGGGCGGGTCGATCCCACTAATGTGGGTTGTGGCTTGGGTTGCTTAACCTCCCGCAGCTGAAGGGCTCCCGGAGGTTCTTTGTGTAAAGAGGCATCAGGGCAGTGGCTCTTGACAATGGCAATGCTCTCATAGCTTCATAGGAAGCTGCAAGAGTGGGAAGAGAGCACTACTGGGAAGGCGGCGGGGCTTAGTGGGAGTCACGAGGCTCCACCCCTTCTCCCAAGCAGAGAGCAGCATGAATAGCCAGGATGCCGGCAGCAGGACAGGTGAGTGTAGTACAGGGAGTGTGTGTGAGGGGAGTGGTGTGTGTGTGCAGTGGCTGAGTGTGTGTGAGGGGAGGGGTGTGTGTGCGCAGTGGCTGAGTGTGTGTGTTTCAGTGTGTGGGGGATGGGTGTGTGTGTTTCAGTGTGCATGCGAGGGGTGTGTATTTCAGTGTGCGAGGGAGGGGTGTGTGTTTATGTGTGCGGGGGAGGGGAGGTGTGTATTTCAGTGTGTGTGCGAGGGGTGTGTGTTTTTCAGTGTGTGTGTGGGAGGGGTGTGTGTATTTGAGTGTGCGGGGGAGGTGTGTGTGTTTGAATGTTAAATGGGGCAGGAGTTGCCCACTTGTCTTCTGCCCCTTGCTCCTATCTCCTGTGGTCTGTCTCTGGTGGTCTCAATGGGCAGGAGATACGCCACAAGGGGTAGAAGTTGCCCTCTGCTCCCTGTCTCCTGCCTCCTGAGGTCTGTCTCTGGCGACTGCAGGGGGCTGGATACAGATCGCAGGGGGCAGGAGTTGCCCCCTTGTCTCCTGTCACTTGCTCCTGTCTCCCGCCCCCTGTGGTCTGTCTTTGGCAGCTGCAGGGGGCTGGATACAAATCACAGGGGGCAGGAGTTGCCCCCTTGTCTCCTGTCTCTTGCTCCTGTCTCCTGCCCCCTGCGGTCTGCCTTTGGCGGCTGCAGGGGGCAGGAGACATGCCGCAGGGTACAGACTCTGGCATTCATAGCCTATTCACCATCCAGGAAAACTGGGTGACACTCAACCCCCAAAGGTGGCATCCAGTATTCCTATCATGGAAAGCTGAATGCTACCTGTGGGTGATGGTTGTCCTGCATGCTGGCTAGGGTATCCAGCCTATATATATGTGTGTAATGTTTGTTTATTTACAGGTTCCTATTTGGACTACGTCGGATCAACCTTGGATCTATTTTTTCAAATAAAATGGTTAAAGAGGGGTGGTGTCGGGGAGTGTTTATTTAAATAATTTTTTGCGCAATTTGTGTGTGTGTTTTTTTTTTTACCATATAATTCCAGTGATAGTAATGGAGGTGTATGACAGATGCCTCTTCATTACTATCGCTCAGGCT
Source organism: Phyllomedusa bahiana (assembly GCA_025379985.1). NCBI lineage: Eukaryota > Metazoa > Chordata > Amphibia > Anura > Hylidae > Phyllomedusa > Phyllomedusa bahiana. The sequence continues at coordinate 23,895 of JAODAL010007409.1, forward strand.
TCGTGTCTGCCAGTAGTGTTTCTTATTGCCCAAGGCTGACACTAACCCCTGTCACTATTACCCCAGTACCCAATGCACCAGGGATACTGGGAAGAGCAGGTAACTGTCAGAAGTGGCTGTGCTCTTCCTGTAACAAAACTACATCCAGATCGCCCTTACTTTCCCCTAGCTTTTTCACACAGATGCCCCAGAATTTAAGCACCTCTATTTCACCATTATATACTTCCAAAATGTGTCTCGCTAGGTGCTTAAATTCTGGGGCATCTGTGTGAAAAAGCTAGGGGAAAGAAAGGGCGATCTGGATGTAGTTTTGTTGCAGGAAGAGGCAAGATGGATATACAGACTCAATACATTGAAACCTAAAGGCCTAAATGAAGGCTTTTCATTTTCAGCATTTATTTAATCTTGCTGATTCCCTATATAATAATTTTTGAAGAAACATGATATTTGTGATTAAGTACGGACAGTGGATATAGCATAGTTGAATATATGACTATAGAAGAATCAGAGTTCACATATGTTTTTTCCTCCCTCCCATTCCCATCTCCCTCCTGCACCCCCCCCCCCTCTGCCTCTACGTTGTCCCTCATTTTCCCTGTGTCTTGTAATGATGATAGGTATTGATCACGTGAGGCCACGGTTTCTATTTAACAAATTGGGATGTATGTATATTGCTTCTGTGCATGGAGGGGTTTGTTGGCAGCTGAATCGTATGGTATATGCACTCGCGTTGTTGTGGCGAGACGCAGCCCGTGAGTAGATTACTATCTATTCATCTATGTATAGATTTATTGTTTCTGCTTGCTGTGTTGATTTTGTGCTAACTTTAAATACAATATATGGAGTATAGTGGTATGCTGATGCAATAGCATTTGAAGATACTAATATTTTTGCATGCTCCCATATTTTTGCATGCTCCCATTGTGACATAATGAATTAGGTTGCTAGCCGTGACCTGTAAGAGAGAATCTTCAATGGGGAAGGTATGAGGTGAAACTGCGGGAGGGAGGGCAGGCTCTAACCATAGAGCCTGCAGCTTTATTAAAATGAAATTTGAATAATAGTTCATGTAAAGAGAAGTGGTTTATGGAAATAGTCTGAGGCCAATGGTTGTACAGTACAAGTGGAACATGTATTTAATAAGGCTTTGCGCTTTATTAAAATCGAATATGATATTAGATATATAGGAGAATTTGCTTTATGGGTAGATAATTATGACAATAGTGTACAGTACAATGGGAATTTATATATCCCAATGAATATGCATATTAGGACATGGAGAGAAGGGGTTATGGAGTTCATAAAGCTGGTAGCCTGGGAGGGTGAGGTGGGGTAGGTGCCTGTGGGAATGTAACACCTACTTCTGCTGCAGTCTGTTCTAGGGTGAGCCACGCAGTTGCAAATAATATGAGAGAATGGAGAAGGAACCCATCACAGTCAGGGCTGAGGTGTCTGTTGGTGCAGTGCGTTGGCGCGGGCAGTACGGTAAGATGGGGCGCAAGCCCGTTATGGAGATGGCGACTTTGTCTGAGGATTGCTGTTTATGGGAGCATGGTGGCAGCAATAGCAGCACATATTATGAGTGTGCGTGCAGGAGAGCGGAAGGGGGAGTGGGTTATGGTGGTTTATTGATGGGCTAATTTGTGAGCAAACCTTGAATAGGGTTGTTGTACCTAACATGATATAAAAGGAAGTGAGCTTAGACCTATGTGATCGGTTTCTCTAACCCCTAGAAGCCGGGTTTAGCTGGCGAAACATGTCGGGGGTCAAATTACTTTTAAATTGTGTTTTTCTCACCTCTGTCTAAAAAGTGTCACCTGCTGCAGGGTTTTGTCAAAAGGGGGGCCTTATTTTTTTTTTTGTCCATGAGATTGGGGACGACTGCCCCAAGTAGTAGGTTTGGGGATCCCTTCGGGAGTAGAAATTTTGCTTATATATAAGGTTTTCCCTTTAATGGTGGTGCCCCCCCAGATTGAAATAAAAAGGAGCTATTCCTTCTTCAGAAGCAAAAAGGGTTAAATGATGAGGTTGAAACCCGGTTTTTAAATATGTGTTAGAGGTTAAGGTTTACATAAAAAAAGTTACGTTTTAGTTTTTTACAGATAGAGAATGATAGATTTAATTTCCCTGGGAAAAATAGTAAATATAGTGATCAAAAGTCACTCTCTGTTCTCTTGCGAGATTCCCAATTTTTTGGAGACTATTACATTCACAACTACATTTTCACTTGAATGACAGGACCAAAACCCAAACAAACAACACTAATCACAACAAAGGAAGTGAGCCAATGAGAAATCAGGATTCTGGTCATGGTGTGGTACATTTTTTTTAAGGAATTTTGTATTATCTTTTGATATATGTGGTCAATTTATAAAATTTTTCCCTGTCCACCATTAGGGTCAAATTTTGAGTGATAATACTTACCCTGGGAAGAGATGCAATATGAGGCAAATAAAGCAGTTTGATGCTCTGCACAATGTCCTGCTTGGAAACTGTGGTATTCATCTGGATGCTGCTTGTACCACCTACCTAAACATTGATGCAGACCAAATAAACCAGATTATGAAAACTGTACTTGGCCTATTTTAGCAGAATAATACGCTCTGTCACACTGCAAAAATGTTCAGGAATGGTTTGAGGAACATGTCGAAGAGTTCATGATGTTGACTTGACCTCCAAATTTCCCCCAGTCTCGTATCTTGAAAAACTTGGGTGAAAAATGAAAAAACAAATCTGATCCATGAAAGTCCTACCTCTCAATGTATAGGACTTGAAGGACTTGTTTCTAACATCTAGATTCCAGATACCACAGGACACCTTTTGGGGTTTTGTAGTGTCTGTGCCTCAACAGGTCAGCTGTTTTGGTGGCAAAAGTGGGACATCCACAATATCCGATTAGGTTTTAATTTTATAGCTGATTTAGTTTTATAGCTGATCTGTATAGGTCTAAAGCACCCTGTTTTTCACCCTGAAAAATTTCTCCTAAAAAATTTTATGGGTAATTAAAATGAGTTTACCTTTCGCAGAAGTGCAATCATGTCTTTTGACCAGATGGATGCGTATTGGACTGTGATTGTGCTAAATAACTGGACAAGAGTTTCCACTGGATTACTTGAATGGATGTCATACGGTCTCTAAGGAAAAACAAGATTAGTACATAAAATGCTTACAAACAGATCTGTCACATGTTAATTTGCTTCTAGAAATAGATTGATGTTACCTATACAATTAGCTCCAAAAATCCCTACCTCATTAACTCGAGAAACTCCCACAATAATAATATAAAGCAAATTAAATGGAGTCCTATCTCAATAAAAAATTACTTACTATTATTAAATCTAAAAAAAATAATAATGACACAAAAAAAACTATAATGAAAAACAATCACAAAAAATCAAAAATACAAAATAAAAAAAGAGGAAATCCAATAGAAAAGGACAAACCACGGAAGAGAGATAGCCAAAAACATATCCAATTATATAATATAAAGTGACAGTATATCATGGATATAAAAATCACTAGAATTGTAAATATATCCAAACACTCCAGTAACAAAGTATACAGGTAAATCCACTGCACCTGATCATAAATCGTAGAGCTAATACCTTAGATACATGAAGTATCTTTCAGGATATTTAGGAATTTTCACATAAAGTGTCCACCATATAAAGTACCCTCAACAAGTTTCACTGGGCCAGTGTTATTAGTAAAACAGTCTAAGTCCAAGTGGTCATAAAACATTAATGTGATTTACCCATAATGAGGGGGGGGGGAACGCTGAGCCCCATCCTGAGCGTTTCACCAAGAAGGTTCTTCAGGGGGCCCTTTATATCCTTTTTTTAAACGGGCACTTTATATTTTTAAAATTTGGGATATTTTTTTTGGATATTCTTGCTTTGTTTGTTTTTTTGAATTGGGATTTCCTCTTTTTTTATTTTGTATTTTTGATTTTCTGCGATAGTTTTTCATTATAGTTTTTTTGTGTCATTATTTTTTTTGAGATTTAATAAAATTTTCTACTTTTTTATTGAGATAGGACTCATTTCTTTTGTTGTTTTTTATAGATTGATTTAGCAGGTTCCATCTTTCTTATTTGACCTAATATTAATCTAATAATATTCTGAATATTTATACCAGTTAAATTTGGAGCTCGTATTTTTCCCTGAGACAGGCTGAAAACCCCTCAGCCGTATATTACGAATTGGGGGCTTTTTGTCTTAAATAGGTTGTGTCACCATGCTGTTTTACAGAGCCACAAGCAGATTTAGAGTCATGCATCCTGTCTCTTTTTGGTCAGGCTGTGTGTAGTTCTATAGCAGTGATTAGCATACCAGCCCTGTATTCCCAGCTCTTCTAATTGCATTACTTGAGTGCAGAATATTATCTATTTGGGGGATTGCTTAGAGTCAAATAAACAAAGGTAATTAATCCCTTTTTTTTTTTTAGAGATAAAACACTCTGTTTTCAAGCTGGTAAGTTTTATGTGCGACCCGTGGGACACACTCCCCGCTATAAGATAAGACAAAAAACAGGAGAGTAGAGGAGAGGAGGCCGGTAACCTGGAAAAACTTTCACTCAGAGAAGATAAAATCATCTTTTTCCCAACAAAGCAAAATAAACAAAGCCATTTATTTGGAAAAAGTCTTGATTTGACGCTCCCTACAAATTGAAAGCTAATCTTTGTAGTGAGACAACCCCTTTAATGCATATAGTTTTACAGTAAACACAATAATGCAAAAAAAATGCTAGGGTTTAACTCCCAAATAGTGGTACTTATAGGCATCTAAAATTTTGTTATTAACTCTACAATTGAAATGAAAGTAAATGACTCAGATTTCTATTTAAAACAGTAGTACAAATAAATAGGACACTGACCACTAAAAAAAAGTCAGGAAATTGATCAGCATAAAATGTTGGACATAATATGACAGGATGTTAAAAAGTCGATATTTAACATTTACTTACCCAGCCCCTGAGTAGCTCGTATGACATTATCCCTAGTGACCACCAATCAACCTCAAATGAGTAACCAGTTCCTCCATTGAGAAATGACTGAAAAATTTCTGGAGCTTAAAAAAATTGATTTAAATTAGACACAAATAGGCCTATAAAATAATTAAAACATACTGAGAATGGTATTAAAAGGTTTTTTTAAAATATACATGGATGGTGATTTATGTTTAGTGAATCTTAAAACCCCCAAAATTCTCCATCTGGATTTCAGGGGCGCTTAGTCGCTCCTCATTTTTATTTCTCTCAAGGGCAGCTGCTGTGGGATCTATTATTTGACTCCTAGGATAATTCCAAACCCCAAAAATTTTTTTGGTTAAATATTCCCCTTGATGTCCACAATTAGTCTAATAAATGTCTTGTGTTCTTTATCTGTATATCGTTATCTAAATACATGTTGCCACTTGGTTCTTTTATATTTGTACAACTATAAAAAAATTTGGAATTTCTTTCCTTTATTCATATTACCCCACACTTCTGTTCAGTAAGTACTGTTTTGTGACTTCCATCCATACTGTAATTTATCATTGGTTACATTGACTTCTTGAGTCATACCCTGCCCTTCTTGCCCCTATCCCTTTGTCCATTCACAATAAAAACCTATAATTTTTCACATTATATGTTCTATTGATATAATATAAAAGCTTGATGATAATATATAGCCTGGCAGGCGATTGTGGTTTCCCCGATTTAAAATACCCAATTAACAACACAAAAATAAATTTTATACTCTTATAAAACAAAAGTCAGATATTCTGGAGCACTCTACAAAGAATGCTTTCACATCGATCATTTTCTATAACTCTATACATTTCCCAGCTTAAACGCATAAACTATTGATGATAAACCTAACATTTTAGAGATGCCTTAGTAACCTTGTTTTATTACTGGGCACAAATAGTTTTAAGGTACATAGCATCGGCAGATTAAGGAACAAGCATAGTTTTATTAGTTACTTTTCAGCGATATTTGTATTGTGTATCAGTGCACTGGTTGAGTAGAGCATTTCTTCCCCATGGTCTGAGCCATACAATATACAAATAAATGCCACATGTGGCCCTTGAGTTGCAGGTCTGACATGTGTACATTAAGGCCAAAAAATAGGTCGTATGTACTGCAGGAACAAATTTGAGTCCTTGGAGAAAACCCATGCACACTTGGGAAGAACATGAAACCCAAGGCTGATTTCTTCATCAAAATCAAGCCCAAGATCCCAGAGTTATAAAATGACCCATATAAACACTGAGTTCCATGCCTACATGAGAAATTTCTGGGAGTGTTCAATGGCGGTGTAGTTCACAAATTGCACACTAAAACATACCAGTAGTTAGTCATTTATTTGGCTAGGTCAAATAGGATTATATTAATGGAGCTGATATACTACATTTACCTTCTAGGTGCAGAACCTGTCATAAAACCAATCTGAACGTACAGCTAAAACTTAACTTTTATTATATATGCTTAAACCAATATAATATGATTTATAGAAACCCCACTGTATAGTTAAAATTTGATGTTATAAGTTTTCAATAAATCATTTATTTTGGTTTTAAAATTATATAATAAAAGTTAGTTTTGCTGTTAGTTCAGATTGGTTTTGTATAAATATGGTTTTGTTTTCTTTTTTGTAGTAAGGATGTTTTTGTGTAAGGGTGGGCGCGACAGACGTACGCCAAAGGCGACCGAAAGGACATCCGGGTGTGGACCCTCTGTGATCACCGCAGGCAGGGTGGTGTGGGGGACCCGCGGGGAGTGGAGTCTAAGGGGCCCTGGTCTTGCCAGGCCCGCCGCAAAGGGGGAGGATTTGGGCTGCAGGCCCCCCAGGTCACTACCCCGGGGGTACCTGCGGTGACAGGGGGTGGGAAGACAGGAATCCAGGGGGTGGAAAAAAAGGAAATGTCGCAGGTACAGGGGGGTTTAAAAAGTACACATAGCACCAAGGTAGGGCGGAACTGGCGGGTAACAATCGGGGTACAGACCGGGAACACGGCAGGAAAAGGAGAGCACTACAGGACGGAACAGGCGGTACAGGAAACACAGACACGACGGACGGACAGCCAGGACTCAGATGAAAAAGACCTGCCCAGCATTCAGGGGGGGTTAAAGACTCCAACAGCAGACCTGAGATGTGGCAGGAGTCAAGAGGGGAAAGAGTGGAAAAAGCCACAGATGCAATGAACTGACAGGTAGAGAAGAACTTCCTTTATAGCAGAGGTCAGGGGTGAAGAGGAAGGTGCACAGAACAGGAAACTATAAAAGGCGGAAGCTGCCGCGCGCAGCCTTAGGAGGCCCCGTGAAGACGGACCCCGGAAACAACAAGACTGGACGGACAGGCGTTAAAGCAGAACACAGGGTGTGGGACCCCCCGCACGGGGAGCCCCAGCGGACATGGCAGGGAGGACAGGCCGACGGTCCAAGGGAGGGGCCGCGGCATGAACCGTGACGTACCCCCCCCTCAAAGCCCCCTCCTCCCCCCCCCAAAAACACAGAAAGGCATTCCAAATAGGCCCCGGGGCCCCGCAACTTCTTCGGGGGGGAACCCCAAAACCAAGTACAGGCGTATAAAGCCAGATAGGGAAAAACCCAGAAAGGAGGTGCATGGGGGAACAAGCGGGGCACAGGCAAAAAAGGGAGGGAACCCAGGGGGGGGACCGTAAGCCCGGGGGGCTCGAAGGCTCAGGGGGGGACGTTTAAACCCCGGGGGCTCGAAGGGAGGGGGGACCGTAAGCCACGGGGGCTCGGAAAGGGTCGGGGGGGACCGTAAGCCACGGGGGCCAGAAGGCTCAGGGCGGGCCGTAAGCCACGGGGATCAGAAGGCTCAGGGGGGACCAAGCCCGGGGGGTCAGAAAGGGTCGGGGGACGAAGCCCCGGGGACTCGAAGGCAGGGGGGGGGACCATGAGTAGGCCAAAGTAAGGTCTGGGGGTGGACCATGAGCTAGGCCCAAACGTAAACTCTGGGCTGGACCATGAGCTAGGCCAAAGAAAACTCTGGGCTGGACCCTGAGCTGGCCAAAGTAAAACCGGGGTGGGGGCCAGAGAGGGCCAAAAAGTAAACCCGGGCTGGACCCTGAGCTAGGCCAAAAATAAGTCGGGCGGCCTGGCTAGGCCAGGGGGGCAGAACTCTAGACGAGGGCCCGGGCACCCCGGGGATCCAAAGGTCAGTTTATCTGTAACGGTGCGGCGCCGACGGAGTACGCCCAAAGGGCCCACCCCGACATCCGGGTGGGATCCTCGTGATACCGAGGCGAGGGGGGTAGCTGGAGGACCAGCCAGGGGTGGAGGTTTAAGGGGCCCCCGGGCTTCGCCCGAGCCCGCCGCAAAGCGGGGTGGGCTTGGCTGCGGGACCCCCAGGTCACTACCCCTGACGTGGCTACCTGCGGTGACAGCCGGGGTGCAAGACAGGAATCCAGGCGGTGGAATAACAGGAACACAGGAACATGTACAGCGGATACAGGAGGGTTAAACGTACATATAGCACCCCAGGATACGGCAGGAACTGGACGGGTAACACATCAGGTACAGACCAGGGAACACGGCAGGAACAGGAGAGCACATACAGGACAGGAACACGGCAGGATACAGGAAACACAGACACGACGGACGGACGGCCAGGAGCTCAGATGACAAAGACACTGGACAGCATCTCAGGGGTTTAAAGACTCCAACAGCAGACCTGAGATGCTGGCAGGAGCTCAAGATGGAAGCAGCTGGACACAGCCACAGACTGCAATGAACTGACCCAGAGTAGAGACAAGAAACTTCTCTTTATAGCCAGAGGTCAGGGGTGAAGAGGAAGGTGCATAGAACAGGAAACTATAAATAGGCAGGAAGCTGCCGTGCGCACGCCTTAGGAGGCACAGTGCACAGACAGGACCCAGGAAGCAACAAGACTGGACAGGACAGGCAAGTACATAGCAGAACACAGGCTGCTGGGACCCCTGCACAGGGAGCCCCAGCAGAGACATGGCAGGCACGGACAGGCCGACGGTCCAAGGCAGGGACCGCGGCATGAACCGTGACATTTTGTTTGTTTTTTGCAGAACCTATCACCTTTTATCTTTTTAGCTAGTCAATAAAAGCAAACATGTGATATGATTGGCTGTGCAAAAATTTGCACTCAATAAGTTAATACAGGTTATAATTTCAATGTCATGGAATACATGTTATACACTATTTTATAGTATTTTATAGTATTTTATATATGTCATAGACCACGTGTCTGCAATGGTGGGCTTATAAAGGGGCAACCACAGCTAGTCCCAGTCCAGGAACTAGCCCAAGAAGAAAGAGCACTAAGATGGAAGCACCACAATCTCTTTGGGTGGCAAAACTCTACACCAAAATTCCATCTGCTCCTTACTATGGGACACCTTCTGAACATATCATGGTGTGTTAGTTTTATACTTACAAACATTGGATACATTAGCATAATGATTACAATGTAGCCTACCCATATATGGTTTGGTACCAGCCAACGCAGTCGCTCTTTCACCATCTTTTATTATTGTTGCTACATTGAAGTCTGTGAGATGAGCGTGACCTGGAAATAAGAACAGAACAGGAAGTTCTAAGCCAAAAAAGAAGTACTGTTTCAGTATGCAAACACCCAATTAGTTATTCAGAACACCCTTGCATGTGTTACAAGCTAATGTTGTGGAAATGATGACTGATAAAAAAAAGAATTAAACTGAACCGGAAAAACAGCCAGTGAATGTATTACAAAATCTTTACCAGGATGAAAACTCATGTGAAATTCCCCTAGTTCACTGATTACAAATTAAGGTCTCCTAGTTGCAGCATATCTTGGATATTATAGCTTGTATGTTACTTTTTTTAAAACCAATAGGGTGCGTTCACACGGCAGGTTAAAATACCGGCCGGACTCTAATTAAAGAATCCATCTGGTACATGGTTTTGTGGGATGGTTCTGTCCGCCCATTCCCCTCAACCACTGACATGTTCATGTTCTGCCCGAAAACCAGCAGGAAGACTGAACATGTTCTAAACATTTAGGAACGCTGCCTGTGTCAAAAACCGCCTGGCAGAAAATCCCTGCAGTGTGAACTGCTGCACAGATTTTCTATTTAAGTCAATGAAAAAAGTTGATAGTCGGTTTACAAACAGTTTTCAAATCCGAAAACTGTCTGTAATATCGACTGAAAATCTGCCGTGGGGACATGCCCATATGGTACAGCCTATCCTTGCTAGTAGTATGTTTGTAATGTAGCACATATGAAGCTCTTGCTGACGAGTATTAAATTATATTGCTGAAGGGTATAAAATGGCTCCATACTACATCCAAGTTGTATGAAGCTGTAGTGGGGTGAACATACGAGTATTGGCTGTTACTGAACCTCCTCATGACATACTCAATCAGATGCTGCTGCATTGCTTCTATGGCAATCCACACTGAAAAGGATATGCCACCTAACAAGCTCTGCCATGTGCATGAAACTATAGGTTACTTTTTCCTGACTCTAATATGGGCACATGTGTCTACAGTATGATTTTAACAACTGGATTTTATGGCGATGTAAGTTTGGTTCAGTTGAAACACAGAAAGTCAAGGAGTGGTCCAGGGCCACAATATAGACCCATACTAACACCCTGTGCTTTCCAAATTAGTCATTCCACAAGTGCCTTTATTTAAAGGGGTGTTGTCTGTTGCTAAATTCTAAATAAGATAAGTATGAGACAGATTGGAGAGAACAGATAATATCGACTACTAATTTATAGAATAACAAGTATCATGAGAGAGCATGCAATACCAGCAGTGGTATGGTCTGCTGACCTTGTTCATCAAGCAGGATGTTGTCTGGCTTCACGTCCCTGCAACACATTGAAATGAATGTTGTTCAGTATATCATATGCATTTCATTACTCAAATCATATTAGGCTAAATTAACGGCGTCATGGATTATCAGAAATCCTAATTTACAAATCCTTTACCAGATTTTTCCTGAGAAGCACAGAAAACGTTGATGCACATAAAAGGGATTACAAATACACAAAATCATCTCCAAAACACCCGTTCAAATAATATATCTATATAATATATCTTTTTTAACTGTAATTTTTATTAAAGGATTTTAAAGATAAATGACATGGACAGTATGACATACAAGATGGTGTTAACAATCAAATACAATGTGATGGTTGGTAAACTATAGCATGGTGCAGTAAGAATAAACGGTACTTTCCAGTCTGGACACAAGAATATGCTTTTTCTTTACAGAAAACCAAAAGAGGCTAATACATATCATGATCTCGTTTGCTGTCAGAAGGATCTGTACGAGCATACAAAACAGAAGGATAAGGGGGGCAGGAAATAGGATAAGGGGGGGGGAAGAGAAGCAATAACCTCGTACAGGGAGGGTGAGTCAGCTCGAGTACGTTTCATTGCCTGTGGAGCCTCTACCGCTCCAGAACACCAGGAATGACAATGACAAGCCCCCCATCGCTCTCGAGAACAAGGATAGGACCCTCTTGTGGTCCATTTTAAATTTAAAAAGGCTTTTTTTTTTTTTTTTTTTTTTAAATGAAGAGAGTGAACTAGCTAAGGGTGACACCTCTGGTGTTCTAGGCCCATGAGAAGCCCAACAAAGACATCCCCGGTGCTCTAGGCCAGGTTCTTACTGTTAATCCTTTTCATTTTCCTCTAAATAATCTATGTATTAGTTATAGTGCTATCCTAGAGTAGAAAACAAGTATGTAACATAAGATCGACATACCACTGTACCTAGATGGATGTCTCTGCGTCACAGTAATGCATACAGCTTTACAGAGGAAATAATCATATAGACAGAACACATGCCTATAGATGACTGTGGAGAATGGTACATATCATAGGTGTCACTCAAACCGGCGTTCTCAACATATTTAACAAGTGACCCATATATAATGGGTAAAACAAACATCAAGAAAAAACATTTAGACATATACACAAACAAGTACAGACTACAAGAGGGAATTCTACTAGGGGATGTTGGAGGGTAGAGAGGGTGAGAGAAGAGATGCCTGGTCAGGGCCCAGTTTTACTATGCTGCCATTGGGGGGCAGTGGAGATTTATATAGTAGTCCCACGGTTTCCAGATAATTCGAATTTATCATCCTGTCCCTCTAATAGAGCCGTGAGGTATTCCATTCCCAAATGTCTTTCACTCGGCTTGATCAATTGGTCCTTTTGAGGGGGGGTCTTGACACTTCAATGCTTGCTTATTAGACATTTTGGTTGCCGTCAACAGATGCAGCAATAGGCGTGATTGCGGACGTCGCAAACCATCAGGAAAGATGTTAGTAGGTAGACCTCAGGGGCCGCGGGAATGGTGATTCCCACAACACTCTGGGTCAAAGATTGGACTGTTCTCCCAAAGAGGTCTATTTTAGGGCAGTCCCAAAAAATATTGGCCAAAGATCCTGCGTCGCCCTAAAACCTCCAACATAAGTCAGAGACATTAGGGTAAAAAGTGTGCAAGAGTACGGGGGTATGATACCAATGCATCATCAGTTTGTATTGGTTTTCTTTGTAGGAGACACAAGAGGAAGACTTGGCCGCCTGGGTCCAAATTGTTTTTGCCAGTGTCATAGGATGGCGTCCCTAAATAGCTTTCCCATTTCTCATGTGAAGAGTGGGTGGGGGTTTGGCAGGTCTGGTGTCACCAAATATTTGATATATTAAAGAAATCAGGACCACTGTGGTAAGAATTTGTTCGGCATATTTTCTCAAAGCTGGTGGGGATTGATACAGACTTGGAGGACAGAGATCTGTGTAAGAAATGGCTAATCTGCAGATAGGAGCTGTCAACCATTCTGATAGACTTCAATAGAAAATTCACGCAGCAGTCCCCACTGAACGGATTTTCTGCTGGACGCTTTTTTACACCTCCTGCAGTCCGGAAAACTTAGAACATGTTCATTCTTCTGTCCGGTTTTTGGGCAGAAGAGGTACATGTCAGTGGTTGAGGGGGATGGGCGAATCCACAAACCGCGGACAAATGAGGGGGGCGAGCGTATCCACAAACCGCGGACAGAACCGTCTCCCTAATCATGTACAAGATGTCAAATTTGCTTACTGCCATGTGGACGCACCCTAAGGCTCCTAAAAACACTTATTGCCTTCAACAAATCATAATCAATTAATTTCTATATAAGCTTGTTTCTTTGTTAGTGTTGAGCGATTTTTATCGACAAAGTTGAAATCGGCAAGGTTTTTATGGTGATCGAAATTTTTCCAGATCATGCATAATTAAGGTAAAATCTGTGCATCATCTATTAAGATCTGCGCCTTTTCCGGCGCTTCCTGAAATTTTGGGGCGGCCAGCAAAAGAGATTTACAGAATAGAGCAGGGTGAGATTGTGTTGTGCGACGTCATGACTGGGATGTGTATGGTTGCGATTGGCTGGAAAAAAACACATGACCACGTTTTACATAGAACAGCGTTTTCCTGTTTCAAGCCCATGTCTCTCAGCGTCTCATAGGGATAGGACCTGCGCTCTGCCTGTTGCCAACAGCTCAGCGAAATTAGTCTAATTTCGCTCACAAGAGAAACCTCTACTATTAGCTGTGATCCTTTCCAATTTAGTTAGATAGAGATTTAACATTTTATGTAGTTAGCTAGAGAATTTGTTAAGCAGCATCTACCGCAGTAAAATTCACGCGTGGGAGCGGGGGGCCCCCGGGCGAACACTAGACAAGCTATAATCATAAAGAACACTGTAACAAGTCACCAAAGACTTAGTGTAGGACATTGTAGTGGAATTATCTTGATTATTTAACAGTTTGCTATTGAAATATTTCCCTGATATTGGGGCAGCCTGAACTTATATTGGATAAACCCTCATTTCTAGTTAACTGCAGTTCTCTTTGTTAGCTGCAAACTCCCACTTTTAATATCAGTATACATTTCGAGTATAGGTGTTTCAATTTACCCATTACACACCTGTGACTGTTGATATATCCACCTTCACTTAAATTACAAACCATCAATCTTGTAGTCAGCACAGGTGTTTTTGCCAAAAAAACCGTTTATTCGTACGAAAACATCACAGTTACGTGTTTTTTTGACTTTTGCGCACCCATAGCACTGTTCATTGACGCAGCATCACGTAAAATCTTAAAACAGCATTTCTATATTCCCACAGTCAATTGAAAGTTGCAAAAATAGAGTTTATTATATCAAAACATAACAGTTTACGTGTTTTTCTGACTTTTGGCGCACCCACAACTGTCATTGACGCAGCATCTACGAAATCTATAAAGACAGCTAATTCTATATTCCACCACAGGAGGAATTGAAGGTGCAAGAAAATATACCGTTTTATCTATAGTCAAAACATAACAGATACTTGTATTTTTTGACTGTTTTGCGCACGCATCACTGTTCATTGAACGCAGCATCTACGTAATTCATAAAACAGCAATTCTAAATTCACCACAAGGTGTAATTGAAGGTGCAAAAAATACAAGATTATTATATGAAAACATAACATTACGTGTTTTTTTGACTTTTTGCCGCACCTCCAGCACTGTTCATTGACGCAGCATCTACTAAATCTTAAAACAGCAATTTCTATAATCACCACAGGTTGAACTGAAGGTGCAAAAAATACAGTTTTTTAGACAAAACATAACAGTTTATCGTGTTTTTTTGACTTTTGTGCACCCAGCACTTGTTTCATGACAGCAGCATCTACGTAAATCTTAACACAGCAATTCTATATTTCACCACAGGTGAATATGAAAGTGCAAAAAATACCGTTTATTATACCAAAACATAACAGATACGTGTTTTTTTGACTTGTTGCCAGTCCATATTTTGTTGATAGACACCTGCAGTTAAATTTGGAATCCAGCAATTTTGTTTTGATTAGAGAGTTTGAGAATAGCAGTGATTGCCGTCTTTTAATAAAGCTTTCCTAAACCTATTCCCATACCTTCTCAAATTTTTATATTTCTGAACATGTAGCGAAATGCAGTGGGTAAGCGAGCACAGAGGGGGAACACATGGAGGTAAGTACGAGAGAAGTGCTCTTCACAGTGCGGGCGACAACACGCAATGGCCAGCGGATCCGTCAGTTGCAGACCGTCAGGCCTGTCATCGCTGGGTCAGGGCCCTGTGAATCTAGTAACGAACATCGTCGCCAATCTGTCCCTCAGTGTTAATGCAACCTGCATCTAGCAGTCTTAACCATCCCTCGTCCTCGCAGTCACGGCCACAATGTCGTCATCAGCATCTCAGCATTGTCCACCATGAAGCAGCCCAATGTCAACTCATTACCCACCACTGTGATAATCCATTTTCTGAAAGACCTCTTTGATGACAAAATGCGGGTTGGGTCAAAGGCATGTTTAAAAGATCAGAGGCCAAAAAGGATGAATTTTCTCTGCTCTGACGCCCAGTTTACTGATGGCCATGAAAGAGTAGGAGTTGAAGAAGCCGGTCAATCGCAAAAATCCCGGGCGGCGGCCAACGCCTTGCAGTGCCCCTGGCTTGTAGCCCGCAGTCTGGATGCAGAAATCAGGAACCGACCAAGTCACCTGTGTTGATGAAGAATGACGACATTGCGATCCATACCTGGTTCTTTCCGCAGAATTTTGCTTTGCGAGCGCTTCCAATCAGTGGACGAGGAGGAAGAACAACGATGGGGGTAGTGTCATTACGGTTACCGCACAAAGAAGGAGAGGGCGTCGCAGAAGTCCCAGCTGATATGGATTCTGCCAGCCCACGGTCAGCGCAAACCCCGCTCCTCCGCTTATCCGCCGGTCAAAAGGTCCCAGACCTCTCAAGCCTGGGCCTTCTTTGCGCAATCCTCCCTCTATTCACGCCAGCGATCGTCATATGCCGCCTTTGCCGTAAACGCACAAGTAGAGCAAGAAACCTTAAGTGGTTAACCCACCACCAACATGTCCTAGTACATGCAGGCTAAATGCATGAGTAGAAATGGAGGGAACACATGGCCAAAAAAGGCCAAAGACCGACGCCGGGTGCCTCAACCACTGTCACACCCTCGTCTCCGCCTCCTGCCTCCTCCTCCGCCACCACAAGCCGTTCCTCAGCTGCCCATGTTCTCTCAGAGTCATGATCAGGGATCAGCCTCACGCTTCAGCCTCCACCGTCGCCCGAGTACCACCAGCACCACCAGAGACCCATCCTACCCCTTCTCGCTTCCGCCATTAGACGACCAGCACACCTACAGTGGCAGTCTATCAGCCAGCCTTCTTGCTCCAGTTTTGGGTGCAGAAGATACACTTTAACCCAAACCATCCCCCAAAGCCAAAAGCCTGAATGTCCGGCATTGCCAGGTCCTTTTGGCCTGGAATTTGCTTTTCCGACGGTGACACAGAATGGGTTCCCCACGTCATGGCCCTCGCCTGCCCCCAATACAAAGCGAGCAGGCATTTCTTGCCAAGAAAAGCCGTCCCTGCCTGGCCAGCCACGTGTCATCTAAAATTTCAAAGCGCGTTGTCAGCATCTGTACCGGAAAAGTCCATCTCAACCACCGACACATTGACTATAGCACGCCAAGGGCCGCATATCTCTGTGACAGCTCACTGGGTGGCTGGGTGGATTGTCTCTTGGGTGTGACTGGTGGCTCTCAGGCTCGGCGCACGCTCTTCCAAAAACCGCAAGATGTGCAGGGCTCTTTCCCCGCAAGGTCCTCTGTTGGCATCACTTGCCCAGAGACACACCAGGCCGTGTTGAAATTAATCTGCCTTGGAGACCGTCCCCACACAGTCAAGAGAGCGTGGACGGCTCTAAGCAACGAGACCGGAGCGCTGGCTAGGTGACAAGAACCTAGTGCCAGGCAATTTGTGTGCGATAACGGCGAAATCTGCTGGCGCCCTAAGATCGGTAGGCCTGGAGCACATCCCTTGCCTGGCAACATGTCATGAACCTTGTCGTCCAGAAATTTTCTTAAAGAGCTACCCGGGTCTGGACTGCCTGCTGAAGAAGGCTCCGAGGTCCTGAGTTCCACACTTCCGGCCGTTCGCCACCCTCTTCGTCCCGCCTGGCGCGTTGCAGCGTCAGCTCGGCCTCCCCTCAACCTCCTCATTGTTGACAAGTGGCAACACGCTTGAATTCCCCACGCCTCCACAGCTCTCATGCGATTGTGCAGCATCGCAATGCAATTACGCAGTACGCAGTGAACACAGGCCTGACAAGCAGCGGTAACGGACCTCGGGTGTATGAACCACCGAGAAGTGGAGGCAGGTCAAGAGCTCTGCACCATCCCTTGCCATTTTTGAAGAAAGCCACCAAAATGGTCGTGCGGACAATGCCCTTGTCAGCATGAGCCATTTGTAGGGTGATCTAGGTTCTGGAACGATCGTTGACACTCTGAAACAACACGTCCCGCCAGCGACGAGGAGGAGACGGACACAGATGCCGGACACAGAGCCTTTCTCTCCAATCAATCCACAAGGCCCCGACAGTTTCACAATTTCATCGGACCCCTTCATTAGCATTGATTCGAGGTCCAGAGCTAGTGCAAGGTGGCGCAATCAATCTCTCAGGGTGCATCATCGCAGGGCAAGTCAGGCTGTGTTGAAGCTCGTGCCGGAGGCAGCGAGAGGAGGAGAGGAGAGGTATTCCTAGACACCGATGTTACCGACGTCCCTCGCCTTGGAAAGAGGTTGGCGCGAATTTGAGGCGGAGATGGAAGATAAGAAAAAAAAAAAAAAAAAAAAAAAGAATCAGTTTGCTAGTGCCCCTCGACCCAGACTTGGGAAATCAAGGCTCCATCTCCTCACATAGTGCTTGGATTGCTCCAATTTCCTCCAACAGACCCTCGCATTAAGGCCATCATAATGAAAAAACAGTTACTGGAGGCCACCACCTCCTGGATCCCCGTACAAAACAAAAATCACCCTCTTTCCTGTCCACCCACCCAAAATAGAGAGTAAAAATGCAGGAAATGGAGACCTTCTGCTGATCTGATCAACTGGGAAGACTATCTGTTGCGTCTGCTTCATGTTACCCCCAAAAGGGTCACGGTGGAAACAACATCAGCGAGCGTGACAGCAGTAGAGTGCCAAAGTAGGGCGTAGCGCAGCAGCAGGCAAGGTGGCAGAAGCCTAATGGGTGACCTCATGGCAATCTTTTGTTTACACACCTCACCATCGCATGCATATTGCATTGGCACGAACATCAACACACAAGATCACTTAAGATCATGGTGCATCGACTATCTGCGTCTCAACACCGATTGTTTTTGCATGTGTTCCGGACCCCAATAGACTTCTGGTAACCAAAATGGACGAATGGCCCGAGCTGGCTCGTCAAGCCAATAGAGGTGTTGTCCTGTCCCAGCAGCCAGCCGTCATATCTGAGGCGTACCTTCAGCATGCAGCTGAGGAGTCATTACAGGACAAACGCATCCGGCTTTCACAGATAATGTTGATCGTTGACTTTCATCAAATGAATCAGGCAGGAATCTCTGATGATGTTGTGGCCTCCAATTGCGAGGTCACCGAATTAGTAGCCAGTCTACTATACCTCCACATTCCTTTTCAAACAGACATGGTCCTCTTGGAAACGTTTTTTAAAATGATCATTTCTTACTGCAATTTTATTCTCTTTCCAACAGTTCATTTTGCTGTTTTGCTTGTGAGGAGACTGTAAAAGACAGAAAGTTTTCATGACAACACCGTATTCCATTACCTCACTTATCTTAAGAAGTTTTTTCCGCATTGTCATGGTTTGAGGTCATGTAGCTCTCTCGTGAGATACAGCAATAATCAATGGTCCTTTGGAACAGAAATTGTACTTCAAAGTGGCATTTTCACCCTCAACAATTTTTTAATCAGTGGCTGAAAGTCATATTTATAATTTTTTTTTGGGGCTTCATGTTGCTGTGAGATACAGCTATAATTATGTCCATAGGACAGAAATGTGGCTTCTAAGTGGCATTCTCCCTCACAATTTTAATAGTGGCTGAGAAGTCATTATTTAAAATTTTTTGGGGGTCAGTTTGCTGTGTTATACAGCTATAATTATGTCCTTTGAACAGAATTGTGCTTCTAAGTGGCATTTTCATCCTCACAATTTTTAATAGTGCTGATAAGTCATATTTATAATGTTGGGGTCATGTAGCTGTGAGATACAGCAATAAACATGGTCCTTTGGAACAGAAATGTGGCTTCTTAAGTGGCATTTCTCCTCACATTTTTTAACAGTGGCTAGATCATTTTTATAAATTTTTTATGGTCATGTGCATTGAAATGCAGCCAATACTAACAGGTGCCTATTATAAAAAAAATGTTGTTTTCTAACAGACATTGTTTTCTCACGGATATTGACCAAGTGGCTCAAGGGTCATGCTTTGAATTTTTGGGGGCATTTTGCGGTGGACCATGCAGCTATACTACTGGTCCTATTCTAACAAATTGTTTGTATTCTAACAGACATTTTGTTCTTCACAATGACCAAAGTGCTCCCAAGGTCATGCTTTTGAATTTTTTGTGGCCATTTGCTGTGACAAGCAGCTATACTACAGGTGCCTATTCTAAAATGTTGTTCTAACGAGACATTTGTTTCTTCTCACAATTGTCAAGAGGTGGCTCAAGGGTGATGGTTGCCTGTCAGAAACATGAATAGGTAGAAACTGATAATGGACACTAATTGGCAAAATGGACTTGTTTTTTGCAAATCTTTAACATAGCTAATCATCCTGTATTGAGACAACCCATTTAATTACAAATTGAAAATAAGAGAAACACAGACATTGTGGGATTCAATAATATTTTAAAAATGTGTTTTGCTAGAATTAAATGTTACTAAAAAACTTGCATGTAAAAAATAGCTGTTAAAAAAATTCCTCTGAATGTACAAGGGAGGTACAGGAAAAACTTGGACCAGATGTAGGTATCAGAGACAATGGAGTTGATGGGCAATGACAGAGAAAAAAAAAACAAAATAAAAAAACAAAAAAAAAAGTACAGAGACCATTTCCTCCAGCACGTTGAGTAAAATGAGAAAAAGAATGCAAGATATAAGGGCACCTGGGTATAACAGGAGCGTTAACCACCATATTTCCAAGTGAAGCTCAATTTGGCCACACTCATACGAGGGGCAAGCGCTAAAACCCAGGTATTTGACTGTGTTACAAGGAAGGCTGGAGTTCTCGACACTCCGCTTCCGCACATCTAGCCGTCCAGCCCGACAGTTTTCCGTTTCCCTGCGTCATCAGGGCATTTTAACTCTGTTTGTTAAATAGATGACGGACCCCAGCCTGGGCTTTCCACCGCACCCAACTGTAACTCGCGGCCCCTGGGTCATGCTGTGGCCCCAAAGGGGACAAGGTATAGTCAATGTCCATTCCACTAAATTGTGGGTTGAAAGACTCCTTTTTCCGGCACTTTTTAAAATGTTGGGTTTAAGCAGGTTGGGGCTCATGCTGTGGCCCAGGACAGTATATCCAAATGTCCAATTGAAACTTAAAATGGTGGTTGAAAATCCTTTTTTTCCGGCACTTTTAATGTGGGGTCCATGCAGGATTGGGGCTCATGCTGTGGCACAGGACAGGTATAGTCAATGTCCAGTGAAACTAAAATGGGTGGTTGAAAGACCTCCTTTTTTCTCGGCACTTTTTAAATGTGGGGGTCATGCAGTTTGGGGCTCATGCGTGGCGCCAGGACAGGTATAGTCAATGTCCAGTGGAAACTAAAATGGGTGGTTGAGAACGACTCCTTTTTCCGGCACTTTTTAAATGTGGGGGTCAGCAGGTTTGGCTCATGCTTGGGCCCAGGACAGGTATAGTCAATGTCCATTCAACTAAAATGGTGGTTGAAAGACTCCTTTCCGGCAACATTTTTTAAATGTGGGGGTCATGCAGGTTTTGGGGCTCACATGCTGGGCCCAGACAGGTATAGTCACTGTCCAGGTGAAACTAAAATTGGTGGTTTGAAAGACTCCTTTTTCCGGCACTATTTAAATGGGGGTCATGCAGGTTTGGGGCTCAATGCTGTGGCCCAGGACAGATAGTCAATGTCCATGAAACTAAACAAAAGGTGGTTGAGAAGACTCCTTTTTGCATGCACTTTTTTAAATTTGGGGGGTCCAAGCAGTATTGGGGCTCATGCTGCGTTTCCAGGACAGGGATATTCAATGTCCAGTTCAATAACATGATGGTTCAAATCATAACTGCCCTTTCTGGCACTTTTTAATTTGTTGGGTGATGCAGGTTTAAGGTCAGGCTGTGGTACAAGACAGGGATAGTAAATGGTCTGTGGACTTTTTTTCTGTGCCTTTTTATAACCTAAGTGTGTGCCTAAGAATGTAGCACGTATCCATTTGACTGTAATGGAAATGTTAATTTTCAGCTTCTCCACCTTGTTTGGTTGTAATAATGAAGGAGTTGTTTTGCTCTTCCCATAGACTTAATGGTCATCCAGCGCATAATCGACTGCTCACATCGAAAAAACCTTTATCGAAAAGCGGCCGACTATCGAATATCGATCAATCTAGATAGCCAACGCAATCGCTCAACACTATTCTTTGTGTCTCCAACTGACAAAAGCCTCAAGATAAATACTACTTTTCACACTGCAGACACTTCAGAAACAGCATGTTGTGGGCATACATTTATGTCAGCATTTACCTACTGTGTAAGGGTGACATCTATAAAATCTCGTGCATCATTTTTTACAACTTGGTGCCGACATACCAGTTCTAAATAGATATAGAGGAGTGTCTAATAAGACAGTATGAATGAAAATGCAATGTATCAAACATTTTGGCGCATAGAGTGTAATGAACCAAACTCTGTGTGGCAGTTTCGCATCAAACGTTGCGAAACTAGGTGAATTAAAATGTGTGGTACAATCTCTAGAACAATGCGCTGGCAATTTCTTTCGCAATATACAGCAGAAAAATACTGCATGCGATTTCCTAGATGTCACCGCTAGGGCTGTATGAAAACCTTATTTTCTAGCAAGAAATGCGCCAAGTGAACATTCAGCATGTTTCTTTATGTATGGCGCATCATTCGGGTATGTTTGGCGCACTGGGTGCTAGACCCAACATTTTGTAATGCACCAAACATGTGGGTGTGTTCTGGGAGTGTTCTGGAGGTGTGTCGCACCATATTCGTAATATTAGACACATTTCTGAATGTGGGACAGCAAAACTAGGCGTATAACTGCTCAAATGCCGCAACAATTTAAATGTGGTCTGCCGGAGCCTGAGCAGTCGAAGAGGCGCTAGCTTTGACACAACGGCTGAAAATGTTCCTTAATTTTTAAATTTATACCAATAAAATAATAAAAAGTAATTTATAATAATTGTCAAACTATATGAAATTAAATTATATAAATTTAAAAATACATTATATAAAATGAATAGAAAATTAATTAATTAACCTAGATTTCGGATTACTAATCTTAGTAACATTAGTATTACTATTAAAAAAAATAAGAAATAAGGAATATTTTCAAGAGGAAACAAAAGTTTTGTAATATACTGTGACTAGTGAAAGTGCCTGTGGTTAATTGTAAATGTTATCAATTGGTATCAGAATAGTATATGTATACAGCAACGTTTCTGATTACTGTACCTATGGATTATATGTTGACTTCTTAGGTAATCTAACGCCAGAGCCATTTCACAGATATACAGCTTGACAGTCTCTTCTGTAAACTGGACATTTTGCTGTAGATGATACCGGAGATCTCCCCCAAGAAGTAAATCCACGACCATAAACATGTCCTCTTCATCTTGGAAAGAATACCTAAAAATGTAAACAAAACTTGATGTAAAATGAATACATTAAGGGAGTATTTGACTACTTAATGGTATTTGTTAGCTTGCTTATTATTCTATTTATTGTTCGCTCAGATGTGAGTTGGAGTGGATCCCATGATGAGTCCAGGATCCGAAACAATAATGAGGCCAAAAACAACATGGTCACAATGATAAAGCTGAAAATACCCTGATTCAACATACTGATGACATGTCCAGGGTCTGTGACATCAGATGTGAAGACGCACATGTTATGAATAGCTGGAGGGTAAGCCTTCAGAATCAGCTTATGGTATCCTGGTCTGATGTTGACTCTGGAATTAACTGATTCAAGCCAAAAAGAAAAGAAAGGCTCTTTTCCACCCCTCTCCTAATGAAGGTATCACTGCTCCTCCTTCATCACTGGACCCCCATCCAGTGCTCCAACCATCTAAACCCACCTAAAAGCATACATGCCAACTCTCCCGCTTTTGGCGGGGCGGTCCCGCTAATGGGGGTCCCCCCCCCCCTCCGCCCTCCCGGCAGAATTGGGGAACCTCCCGCCGCCAGCAGGCAGCGGGGGTTCTTTAAGTGACCGCGGCGCCAGAGTAGCGCTGGTGTGCTACTCTGGCGCCGCCAGGCCACTCCTACAGGCCGATGAAGCGGCCGCAGCGGCCGCTCACCCGCCCAGCGAGTTTCACTGACCTGTTTGGCCGCAGCCGCACAGTCAGTCAGCAGTACAGGGAGAAGGCCAGTCCCCTCCTCCCTTCTCCCACTGTATGTACAGCACCGGTGTGTGCGCTGTACATACACCTCAGTGTCGCAGGGGTTGTGACGCGCGGCTGCACTCACTCCCCCTGCGACGCTGAGACTACTCAGTCGGCCGGGAAATGTCCGGAGTTGCAGGGAGCCTGGTGAGGTAAGTGGCTTTTATTATTTTCTTTTTATTAGCTATATGGGGGCCCTACCTAGCAACAAAGGGGGCACTACCTGGCAACAGAGGGGGCACTACCTGGCTACAATGGGGGGGTCTACCTGCAACAGAGGGGGAACTACCTGGCAACAACGGGGCATCTACCTGGCAACAAAGGGGGCATCTACCTGGCTAACAATGGGGGCACTACCTGGCAACAAAGGGGGCACTACCTGGCAACAAAGGGGGCATCTACCTGGCTAACAAAGGGGGTACTACCTGGCTACAAGGGGGCTCTACCTGGCTACAGAGGGGGCTCTACCTGGCTAACAGAGGGGGCATCTACTTGGCTACAAGGGGCATCTACCTGCCTGTAAGGGCACTACCTGGTTATGGGGCTACTACCTGCTATAAGGGCATCTACCTGGCTTTTTTCCCAAAAGCCGTTATGCAGTTAGGTGGAGTGGGTGTGGCTTTTTGAAGGGGCGTGACACACATACAAAATGGGCGTGTCCATGCAAATGTTTGCCGCGGCGCGCTTAGCGCGCCGCCCTCTAGAGTCTCCTGGTTTTTTAATTTCAAAAGGTGGCAACTATGCCTAATAGTTCACTGTAAATGCACTATGCTGTCCTCCCTACAAAGTCATGAATGTTCGGCCCTACACAGAGGCTTTGGCTGTTCCATCCTTCTCTATAATAGTTGAGCAGCAGCAGCAGTCCTAGTTAAACCACACATACAACCATGCATAAAACAAATTGGAATATCCCTCTAAAACAATTTTTAAGATCTTTCACCAGACTAAGTTCTGATTACTCTCTGGCATGGGACTGACTATAGTGCTGGAAGCTGAAAGACAGTAATACATTGTATTAGATTTACACAGACAAATTATTCAATATAGTTTGTCATAATTGCCTTATGTATTTTTTTAGATTTTGAAGTGTAAGGCTGCATTATAAAATAAGCCAATATCGCCAACAAACTAGTACTCATGCCATGCGTCACATTTATTACGTGTTTTAGCCATTTACTGCACCTCATTAGACAAAAGAGGGTATCATTGAATGGAGTCCTAAAATGAGCCAGATTTCACAACAGCAGGCACCAGTTTTTGGTGCAAAATAATGGTATATAGGAGGCCAACAATAAAGGTGTTGTAAGGAAATCAAAGCTGACTAACAAACGCCAAGCTGTGACATCTATTACACATCTTGCACCACTATGATAAATTTGGTCAATCTTTTGCATGATGGATCTAATTTTATGCTATCTACATTTATTACGTTTTTAGTAATTCTACCCTAATGTATAACATAAAGTAAGAACAGGTGGCACATGTGCAATGAAATCCCGCAAATCTCTTGTTCATCATGTACATGGCAGGACTAATGTACCATGCCACTTTAAGCAAAGCTTGCTTCAATAGAGTGAAAGGAGGGAATATGTTTTTCCCAGCATTTAATCAATGTCGGATGATGTCTACAGCATTCAATTCAGAAAATTAGATACATTTTCATGCGTCATTTCTCAGTTGCCCGAGCCATGACGTTCTTATGTTATATCCTTAAAGGGATTTAAAAGCAGCATATCGGAATATGTGCAGAAAAAACATTGAATAAATGGGCCTCATTACCTTACCTTAGAATAATAACCTTTTGTAGTTACCTAATAGGAAGAACACATATGCAAACTACTTAGACCTAAAAAAAAACTCAAAAAGGTACATTAAGGGGATTAAAGGGGTTGTCTCACTAAAAGGATTGCTTTTTATGTTAAACATCTTGCAAAAACAAGTCACTTTTTAATATGTGTCCATTAACAGTGATCTTCCTATTCCTAGATATCCCTCTTGTATGGGCTGCATCAGCTCCTCAGGTCGCTATAGCTACAGACCTGTTTGATCTATCCTGATAGGCTGCCAGCACTGGTTGCTATAGCTACAGACCCGCTTCTACTGCAGCTTAGTGGAAGCCAGTAAACACGCCCCTGAATCCAAAATGAAACCAGGATACAGGGCTGAGGTAAGATGAATCGATGTAGTGAGACAACCCCTTTAAGTATAAATGACATTTTAAAACAGATTTAGCAATACTGTCTAATACACAGAGGGGTTGAACTTAGAGTGACACGTTTGAATGGGGTTGTGCCATTTTTTGCCATATCTTGCACCAAAAAACTGTCGTAGCTCTGTTCTATAGATGTATGAACAGTCATACACCAGACACAGCACTTTTGAATGTACCAAAGATTTGCTATGAGCTAAAGATGTGCTTTGCTATGAGCCAGAGATGTGCTATAAGCCAGAGATGTACCATGCACCAAAGATATGCTATGCTATGAAAGGCATACCACATGCTAGATGTATGAACCCACATACGACAGGTTTATACATACTGTCGCATTCTACACTTCTCTATACCTATTTAGAACTGGCATGTCAGCGCCAAGTTTCATACATGTCGCCCTTAGACAGTCTTAAAATGCGCCACATTTATCACAGTGTCGATAAATCTTGCGCATGTTAGAATTGTCTAGTCTTAGTTTACACTTTCTACTAGTTAACTTACTTTAAGCCAGTAATTGTACCAAAATTTTGGTATACAATTTTGTATGCCAAAACACGTCCCCTTTTAGGACAAGGAGATGTCCCCTTTTAGGACAAGGAGACGTTACCTTTATGTAGGGCAAGGCACACAAGTTTCTAAAAACTGTCAGAAACACATGATAAATGTGGTGTAAAGCATGCATGCAAGTTTTTTGTCACAAATTGTGCCAGAATTTTGCCGCAATTACAGGCTCTCTTAAAACCACCAGATTTCACAGCATTACTGAAACTGCGAGGGTTAGAACTATTGTATATGACTAGCAGTACACACCTTATCATTGGTAGTTGGCTTGTGGGTCATGTTTGTAAAACTGGCACTTGGCTCTACATCTACCATGGTCAAATTATACTTGCATGTCTGAAGTAGCTTTAAAGGGTGCAGAAATGGCAGCTGCATTTGGGTCCAAAGGCCTCTCTGCCACGTAGGACACAGGTATATCTTCAATGGGCTATTTTCTTTAAAATGCAATGTAGTATACTTCAAATGGCTGTCAAGTTAGAATGGGTTTGGGACCTGATATAGGGATCCTCGAATGACCCGTGCATTGTCTGTATTTATTTTTCCTAACAGATTTCTAATATACTGCTCATAACTATTTTCAAGATCTTGAAAACCAGAATGTTTATATTCTGACACTGTTTTGCTCCCATGGGTGTCTATATTCTTAGAGGGGTGATCCCATCTTAGACATTTACAACATATTCACAGGATATGCCATAAATGTCTACTAGGTGCATTGCCACTCTTCTTTAATTGTGCCATGGCTGCTGAGAACAGAGAGGTGGCCATGCATGTAATTTTTTAAGAGGCAACTGTTGTTTATGACCTTTGTCTAGTTTACTAGCTCAATCCCATGCAAGTGAATAGGAATGAGCTGCAGTACTAGACGCAGCAAAAGGACAAGATTTGTTTTCTATACAACCCATTAAGCTTTCTTTTTATAGTACTTAAAAAACCCTTTCAAGAAGTTAGCTAAATCACAATGTAACAACATTTAATGATGACTTTACAATTTAATCCTAAACTAAAGTGGCATTCTCATCTCCGAAAAATCTGGCTGAGATGGCATACCCATCAAAAGGCCATGGCCAGAGGTGGATGGAATTCTGAAAACAGCTGAGTATCTGTTTCTGTAACTGGAATAAAATGAATGGAAGTTATCTAGACAGTGTAATACTTTGAAATGTGCTTTTTCCATCATTTCCATTTACTTTAGTTACAGAATAATTTTAAAAGCCCTTTTGGACCTTTCTGTGATCTGAGCCTCCTCTGTCCAGGCAGGATAGGATTGGGGAAGCTCTATTCCATAGACAGAGGTAGGTTCTGTATCTACCAGTTACAGTATGTCATATCCTGTGGATATAGCTTAAACGTCTGAGAGGGGAATACCTTTTAAACAAAACCAGCTTACCAAAGATTCACTAAAAAGATGTGCTCGATCTCCTGTAGGATTTCCAATTCTCTGAATACATTCCGAACTTCATCTCGCTCAATACATTGCTGTTTATTCATGTACTTCATGGCATACATTGTTTCCGTATCTTTCTTCTGGACAATGCAAACCTAGAATTAAGAGAAACAGAGGGTCTTTTTTGTATTTGTGTAAACAAAATGCATTTTGCTTTGTCTGCAAATTAAATAAAACATGACCCTTATTATAGGGTTTTTAGAGTCTTATATTTGCTTTGAGCAATTGTCATTACCTTTCCTGTATATATGTTTTATTTGGCAGACAAACCTCTAATTTAAAGGAGTTTCTTCATCCCAGATATTATTAGCATATCAATATTGAGGTGCAGATCTCATCTCTTGTACCTGTAGATGTTGAGGAGAGGCACTAAAACTCTCTGTGCAGAACAGAGAGGTGGCCGTGCCTGTGCAGTACTCTCCATTCATTTCAAAGGAAGGACTGAGTATAATTGAGCTGATGTGCTTGGCTGTACTAGGAACTCCAATTGAAATGAACGGAGAGTGCTGCATATGCACAGAGACTTTTGAGGGCCTGTTCTCAAGACAGGTGTGGATCCAATGGGTGGGAACCGCACCTATCGGACATTTAAGTCAAATTCAACCAATATGCCATAAATATCTGAGATGGGAAAACCCCTTCAATGAACACTATGGTCAAAACTGATTAACAGGTGTGAGTCGACCTCAGAGACTGGAAAAATGGCCATGCTTATGCAGCTCTCCTCTATTTATTTCTATGGGAATTCCAAATATACCCGACCACAGTCACTCAGCTATATTCGGAACTCAAGTACAAATGAACAGGGAGAACTGTGCAAAAGCGGCCCTCTCTATGTTCTTTGAGGTCAGCTCGTAGTGTGCTACAAGGTGGTCTCATAAATGATTGTACAAGATGGCAAAGCACCTTTAAATTCTTGCAATTCTTGTGATTTGCACTATAAATCATATAGAATGTTCCTTGAAGCTTTTCCTAAGGCTGTAAAGATTTAGAAATGGTTGTATGTTAGGAGGCCACTATTTCATTTCTTGTTTGATTTTGGGCGCCCAAACACAGAGCTATGCAGGTTTTGGTGTAACAGTTGGTCTAGTCTTAATTTTAAACCACATATTGAAGGGAAAACAATATAGTTTAAAGGGGTGTTCCTGGACCTAACAATGCTCGCTTGTCTGTCGGGGCATGATTAAAAATAGAAGATAAGACTTATACTTGCCTCCTGGATGATCCTATACACACCCGTCTGCCGGGCCTCACATCTTGGTTGTAGCACTGAACAGTTGTTATTCACATGACAACTGCAACCAATTACAGGCCGCAGAGGTCATGTGCAAGTGGCCTGTAATTGGCTGCACTGTCACATGAACAATGAACGTGAGTCTTATCTTCTATTTTTAATCATGCCTCGATAGATAAACTAGCATTGTTAGATCCTGGAACATCCCTCTAAAGGGGTAAATCCAACCTACATTTTATTCCCCTCTCCCTAAGTGCAGGTAACACTTGATGTGTCATGATGCCTACAGGCAAAACTCTGAGAAAAAAAAAGCAGAAAGTGAAGGTCTACTAACATAGTTGGTGAGAAATGCACAATGGCAAAGGCAGATGTACCACAGAAGTCAACCAAGCAGCTGCTATGGGGTCTTTGAAAAGTAGGGATCCGGCCTGGTTGGTTCCATTCCCTTTTCTCTTAGTTTCACTCCGTGTTTTTTTGATTCGTATTTTGATGTACAAAATACACACTTTATGTCCGCATATGCATCCATACAAAACAGTATCAATAGTCTCCCATTATTTTCTATTGGAATATTTATCATTAGTGCACATGAAGCATTTTTTTATGCATCCTTTGATGTGAGTCAATTCTTGGTGCATAATGTGTATTGTAATAATTTTACAATAGAGTCAATGGCGAGTGCAAAAATGCATTTAATTATGCATGTATTTTGTTGTAATTTGGTGCATATTTTAAGACTTGAAATTGGGTCTACGAAAACCTCACAAAATATGCATCAAAAATCCACACTAAAAATGTGTGCAAAATTGCATTAAAAAAACGCATTACAGAAGAAATGCCTCAAATGCCTAAATGACTAAGTAAGCCAGTGACTGATGAAGCCATCTGTGAAGTCACTACTATGAGACAAAACTTTGTGGATGTAGGGAGTTTTCCAGTGGCTGGGGGGGGGGGGGCGTGTGTGGAAAGGCGGACAGGGGAAGTCTATGTCATGACTGCTTTTTAGGCATATCCTTCCCCTGTCTTCTGATGGAGTTATTGGACTGTTGAAAATATTCAAAAACACTGAATATGAATGACTGTAATGTGCAAAAGCCATCATTCATCAAGTTTGGTGCTCATCAAGAAAAATTGTAGACACTATCACTCACTCCAGACTGCATACACATGTGCCATGGCACTACTGAGGAGGTTAGTTATGGCACAGGAAAAACATACATTATTGCACAGTGACAGATACTTAATATGAGTTTTACACTGCAAGCCAGCAATAAAACATTCTGTCAGAAAATTAATTGAAAAAGAAAAGGAATTTTTCAAGGTAGTAGCAAAGTGACAATGCACCCTTGCTCACGTCAACCCCGTCATGTTAGAAAAATATGTCATATTGCTTTGTAGCCTACATTTTCTGTATGAAGCAACTCTCTCAAACAAACAGGCCATGAAGTATACCTTTAATTCACTGTTTGTAGTATTATTTCACCTTACTCAAAAATATACAATCAATATCAATGTAAAATAGCTTTACTCATCAGGAGAAAAACTGTCTCGCTTTAGTATAGACCACCAATATTGGGAGGTCACCCTGTGGGTCTCCTTTAAACTCAATAATATAACAGTTTGCAGAAAGATCCTTAGCTCTTTTCAGTGGTTGCTTGCAGCGCTAGCCAGAGTTTTTAATATCTGTATAAACAACCGTCGAACCATCAGTGCCAGAACTTTGGAGCTATGTGTCACAAAAATGGAGCTCAAATTAATATGAAAATATATAAAGAATAGGAAAATTTGCAAATACTGCAACTGGGGAGGAGAAGGATCTACCTGCTCTATCTTATATAAGAAAAAAGGATACAAAAAAGTTTTCCAGGACTTTAAAAGTTTTGGGGCCCTTATTTGGATAAGCCATTTCCCCATAAGAACCAATGGAAGGTTGAAATACCCAAAAACCCACCCCGGGTCAGTTTAGTGGGAAAGGTTTTTCGTTTGCCTGGTGTTGCAGTTCTCTGTGACTCAATACCATTCAAATAAAAGACTGAAATACAATACCAGGAAAACTTTACAAATGTACCTGGTAAACAATAAAGACGGTGACCTGCCTACTAACAAACGACTGGGGGAGGAAAAATCCAAAAAACTAACAAAACTGATACTGATGGCCTATTCTAAGGATATGTCAGAAGTATCAAAGTCTTGCAAAAAACCTTTAATGCATGAAAGGTTTCTAAAAAAAATAAAATGAGCATACATTTAATACACATTTACCTTGTTTTACTAATTAAAATGAGATACTGGTACATATTCTTATCTCTTCGATGTTTTAATTTTCTGATTGTAGATTCTTTTAAATCTATTTCTATATATGATAGACATGGGGGCAGACATCTTGCCTAAGCTGTTCTTAACAGCATTTAGAGAGATGCTTTACATCAGCTTCATGAATATAGAAGCCTGTGAACAGGACCAGTCCCATTGACCTTTATAGGAGAGTTTTCTAGACATGCTCTATGACCTGGGAAGAAGTCACTGTGCAGACAAAAGGAGAGGGTGATCTGTTGTTAATGGTGGATCTTGTGTCATCTATACATTGGTGTCACCTTCAGTGATATTATCAGCCGGTGCTAATAATGAGCAGACTGCTGAAAAGTGCTCTCTACAGAACAGGAAGTGTCAGACTATTATTAGACCTATTGGCCAAAGTCAAAACTGCAGGATTTAGAAAAAAATATTGATAGTGATATGGAATAATATAAAAAAAATAACCAAAAACTCTTAAAACGTGTGTTTAACATAAAAACATTAGTTAAACAATAGGTCATTTTTTGATTACATATTTCCTTTGAAAAGGATTCTCAGAGAAAAGAAGAAAAATAACTAAATAAACTATATGTCATAATGAAAAAAATGCCTCAATACTTTTAATTTAAAAAGTCTGCTCGTTTTATCTTAGGCAGTGTTTCTCAACTCTAGTCCTCAAGACCCACCAACAGGTCATGTTTTCAGGATCTCACACAGAATAATATCACCTGTGCAATACTGAGGAAATCCTGAAAACTTGAGCTTTTGGTGACTCTTGAGGACTGGATTTGAGAAACACTGGTCTAGGGGATAACCATTATAGCAGGAGAAAATGGCTGTCGGGCTCTTTCCTCAGTAGAAACCTGCCTTAGAATGCAGAATACAAGCAGCAGGACAGACTCTGTGAGTTACTTCCTGGTTAAGCTGACCAGCATAACTGAGCATTTGTGCTGTGCTCAGTAAGCCTGAGAGACTTCTGGTGTGAGGGATGGCTCTGCAGTGTAGAAAGCAGATGAGGGCTATATTATCACTGTCCTGAGACATCCTGCCCACTCTGAAGAGGTATGGATAGCCGCACGATCAGCTGATCACAAAAGTAAACAGCCCAATGACAGCCTGAAGTCTTCTGAGGTGTATTAAAAAATAAATAAAAAAATAACACTCCTTGTCCTAAAGATGCAGGACAGTGACAGAGCTTTGTTTCAAATAAAAGTGTGCATATAAATGTGTGTATACATTGCTATGTGTATATATGTATGTATGTGTGTACATATGTATTTACGTGTACACATTGGTATATATTTATAAATAAAATATATAAAATAAAAAAAGTCGCACGTCACTCCAAAATTGTATTCAAGCAATAGGAACGTTTTATTCCTCCATGGCTCAAAAGAGCGAACGTTTTTCAGCTCCTCACAGAGCCATTGACAAGGCTCTGTGAGGGAGCTGAAACGTCGCTCTTTTGAGCATGGAGGAATAAACAACCTTATTTGCTTGAATACATCTTTGGAGTGCCGTGGACTTTTTATTTTGTATTTTGGAACTTCTTTAATCGGAAGCTTTTCTGCTGGCACCCTTTTCTATCTTTCATGTAAGTTTCTTGGAGTGTCGCAATTTTTTATATTTTATATATATATATAAATATAAATATATATATTATATATATATAGTATATATATATATATATATATATATATATATATATGATATATATATACACAGATAAGATTATATACTATACATACATACCATGCAGTACTAAGTGTCTATATACACACACATCTATATTCACATATCAATGTATACACACATTTATATGCACACTTTTATATGTATAACTTGTGCTAAACTAAATTGATTTCCCAGGCAGTGAGTAATATATATATATACGTATAGTATATATCAAATATAAATAAATTAAATAAAAAATATATATATTGAATAGGAATACATACAAACGTCTAGCAACTTTAGCTAACTAGCTAAGTGACATGGCGATATTATGTGATATAACAGCGTCTGTAAGTAGTTCACACCCTGGATTGTGACAGATAGTCAATGCTTATCTTTAGTATTCCTCCATCCTGAGAGGTTGTTGGCATCTCATGACAATTATGTATATGGGCTAATTGAATATGCTTATAAATGTCTATTTGTGTGGGTCACAACATCTGGGACAGGGCCCTGAACCCACCTTTGATAATAGTTCCCCAGGAAATTCATTGCGCACAATAGAGTAGGTTGCACTTGCATGTTTACTTTCCATGCTGTTTTATAGTCTGTAGTAAGAACTTCCATTGAAATAAATGGAGAGTACTGCACATGTGCAGCCACCTCTTTGCTCTGCATGAAGACTTCCGGAGGTCTTTTCTTAAGATAAGTGCTAGTCCTGAAGGTAGGCCCCCACTATAGAAATCTACAAAAGTCAGGTTCTTGTCTGAGATTGGAACGTCCTTTTCAGCTTAAGTAAACTTTAATAGGTAAATGTTAACTGTAGAATTGTAGACTCCGCTTGTACTGTGCATTTATGTTAGACTTTTATGTGCTGCACTGTTAAATTAATCCCCTTTGTAAGAATACTGCAAAGCTGACAGAATAGGAAATATGTTAATCGCAGTCTTCTTGACAAAATCTGGCAAGTCACAGTAACAGAAGGAGCAGATCAGTTGGTTACTCTGTGATAAGGAGCCCACATAAAACCAGCGCCAGCAAAGGCTGGATCACGCCAAACGTGGGCATGCCAGACAGACTACTCTGCAGGCCATGTACACATCTCATGAGAAGTATGAGAGTCAAAAATAGAGGTAAAATTCTCCGGTTACCAGAATCATATACACCATGTTTAGTGTATACACACTGTAACTTACTGATGTGGGCTGAGAGAAAATCACTGACACAGTAACACCAGCAGCCAAGGCATTACATTAACTAAGCTGTCAGCTGCCTTTGGAAGAGAGAAAAGTCTTCACAAGGGACTGCTCCAAATGAAAGATTCGATTTAGAAAAAGCAGGATGAATATGCACTGTTTCCAATTTCTTACCAGAACAAAGGCTACTTGTCTGGCAAAACTTGTGCTAAAGTAAATTGATTTCCCAGGCAGTGAGTAATACACACATCCTAAAATCCAGTCAAAATCTGAAACTTTCCATTAGCTATAGTGGAATTATTCTATTATATTTTATAATAAGTGATCCTCAGGATAGGCCAACAATATTACATCAGTGGGGGCAAAATCCTGACATCTCTATCATTGAAGGGCACACAGCATTTGGATCAGGGCTACAGAGTCTTCAATGGAGTACAGTGCTTAACTTTTGTACAAAAAGTGTGGGTGGAACCAATTTTCCCTCTCTCCTGTGATCGTCTAGCCTTTCCCATTCACTTCCCCTCCCTGCATTGTAAGTGTCCCCCGTCTAGACCCTAGCTAGGAGGTCTGAGGAAGCTCTATGGAGCTCCCACAACAGGTGCTCGGCAGAGCCTGTGCACCAAAAACTGGTTATAGAGTGCGAATCCGTAATGTTAAGGAGTGGCTCTCTAATTACTGAAGATTATGAACCAGCAGGGACTAAAAATGCAGCCCTGGCAATGAAACCGGAACCAGCCCAATAAAATATTTCCCCTGGTTACATGAAAATAAAAAATGTGCAAATACAGCCGAAAAATTTTCGCTTAACCCTCTCCCATCCCCATCACTATTCCTTAAATTTGTTTATACACACACCAGGAATTGAGGAAAATAAAAAAACCCAAGTCTTACAGGTACCAATAATAACACTTATGTCCACAAACGTACCCCAAAATGTATTTTTATTTGCTTTTCCAACACCAGAAGTGAATTATGTTTCACATGGTAGCCACATGAAATTACATTACTAAGCTGCCCTTAGAAAATGAATTGCACATTGTGCTCCCTGGGCCCCAAAAATGTATTATATTACACACTGTAAGACCTAGAAATGAATTACATTACACACTGAAACCTAGAAATGAATTACATTACACATCGAGTACCCCAGAGATTACATTACACACTGTACCCGGCAAGAGATTATACATAACTCCCTATACCTCGAGAGATAACTACATAAACACACTATTACCCCAAAGATTCCAATACACACTATACTTCCATAGATTACTACAGTTACACACTTAACCAAAATATTACAATTACGTCACTGGTACCCC
The DNA here is from genome assembly GCA_025379985.1 of Phyllomedusa bahiana. Taxonomy (NCBI): domain Eukaryota; kingdom Metazoa; phylum Chordata; class Amphibia; order Anura; family Hylidae; genus Phyllomedusa; species Phyllomedusa bahiana. The sequence goes on from JAODAL010007409.1 coordinate 59,330, forward strand.
AGAGAATACATTACACTGTACCTCCAGAGATTACATTACACTTTACCCGTAGAGATTAGTATTACAGCACCGTACCCCATGATATAATACTTGAAATACGCACTATACCCCAGATATTTCTACATTACACACTGTACAACAGAGATTATTACACCATACCCCAGAGATTACATTACTCACTGTACCCCGGAGATTACTGCATTACCCACTGTACCCCGGAGATTACTGCATTACCCACTGTACCCCAGTATATAATGTCAATTATGTTCCCGACACAAGAGATTTACATTACACACTGTAACAACAAGATTATATTAGGCTCCGAACCCCAGAGATTATTAACATTACACACTTTTAACACCCCAGGGGGGGGGAGATTACATTAGACAAGGTAACCTGGAAATTGTAGTGGGTATATACATATAAATAACACAGACACAGCCACACTTAGGGAGTTTCCACATTGACGTGTGATGGGTTTTATTGGCACTGGGCAGTGTCATTAGATTTCGATAGTTTTTGGTTAAGGCTAAAAAAGAACAAGTCGTTCCATCTAGTTCAGCCTGTTTTGCTAGGTGTTGATCCAGAGGAAGGCAAAAACCCCCAATGAGGTAGAAGCCATTGTCCTCATTGTTAGAAAAATTTCTTCCCTGTACTCCAATCTGGTCCAATCAGAAAGAATCGCCTGGATCAATGACCTCCTCGCCATGAAATCCTAGTTCACTGTAAGCTATGTATATATTATTGAACGCTCCAGAAATGCATTCCAAAACCCTTTTTGAAGCTCTGTTATATGAATTCCACCATGACAAAGTCCCCTCTGGCAGAGAATCCAATTCACACTGCTCTTACCAGTAAAGAATCCCTTTTCTATGTTTATGGTAGAAACTTTCGTTCCTCAAGACGTAGAGGATGCCCCGCTTGTTCAAGATACCAGTCCTGTGTGAAATAAATCTTGGAGAGATCTCTATAGTTGACCTTTGAAGTATTTTAAACATATGGTATATAATGTCCCCTCCGAATCCATTCTTTCTCTAAACTAAATAACCCTAATCATGCTAATCTTTCTGGTTACTGTAGTTCCACCCAGTCCCTTTTATTATTTTTTTGTAGCCCGCCTTTGTACCTGTTACAAGCTCTACATGTCTTTTCCTGTGCACTGTGTGACCAGAAAACTGTACACAATAATCCATGTGTTGACTAACCAGTGACTTGTATAAATGGGAGAATAATGCTCTCATCATGTTGCCCTCTAAGCCCCTTTTAATGCACCCATTGATCCTATTTTGCTTTTGCCTGCTGCCTGGTGCCTGACACTGTCTGCTACAGAAATATGTTGTACTGTCCACCAGATTCCCAATCCTTCTCCATTTCACTTTTACCCAGGTGTTTTTTTCCATTTAACATATAAATCATGTAAATGGATTGACTCTACCCCATGGTGCATAACCCTTGCATTTATCATGTGTTAAACCTCATCTGCCATTTCCCTGTCCCGAGGCTTCCGAACTTATCCAGATCCCCTTTGTAATAACATATTATCCTCTATTGTGTGATTACTTTTACGAGCGTAGGTATCTAGCTGCAAAGATCTATATTCTAGCGTGGTGATATTCCCTGTGTAAGATCATTAATGAAAATGTTAAAGAGGAGTAGGGCCCAATACTGACGACTTGTGTGTACCCCACTAGTAACAGCTATCCAGTCTGAGTTATGTAACCGGTTAATTACTACCCTTTGTTTTCTATCAGTGGAGGCCGTTTTACTTAACCCACTTGCACCGGATTTTCCCCGAGTCCAAGTTTCGTCATTTTATTTACCAACCTTGTCATGATGGCACCAAATCAAATTGCTTTAAGAAAAATCTAGATATATGACAACGATTGCCTCACCCGCGATCCAGTCTGGCACTGACTTCCCCTTCATATGAAGCTGATGAGATAAGTCCAGACATTACCCGATCCTTCATGAACCTCATGTTCCTGAACGTCCGGTTATACATTTATGTTTCAGTGAGATTAATCCAGGCTTTAGTATTCTTCTGAGAAAACATTCAAACATTTTACACCTACAACAGAGGTTTAAAGCTTACTGGCCTATAGTTTTCCCTGTATCACTTTTTGACCTCTCTTTTTGAATATTGGCACCAATTTGCTATCGCCAATCCTTTGGGACATAACCCGTTAATAGACAGTCCATGAATATTTAAGAATAGGGGCCTATCTATGACATCACTTAACTCTCGTTATGGACACGTGTGTGTATCCATCAGGACCTGGGTATTTGTCTATTTAAATCATCCTAAGACGGATCTGTCACTGTCTTCCTGGGTTAGACAAGAAAGCTTTTAGTATGGTTAGATTACCACATCTCTCTTGTTCATACAGGAAGGACAATCCTCCTCTTATATACAGTGGAGAAAAAAGTGTTAATACGTTTGCTTTTTTCTCATCGCCCTCTACAGTCCTCCCGTTCAGAATTTTTCAAAGTGCCAACATTTTTCTGTTTTAATCTTTTTACTATTTTTATATTGTTAAAAAATATTTTGGGGTTATTTTAACTTTTTTAAAGCAATATTTGCCAATCCGTCGTCCAGCTTGCTGCCGTTTATCTATTATATTTTACATCACTGTTAGTTTTTTTTCCCTATACATCTTAGCGCCTCTTCACAGCCCACAGCTGTTTTTTAGTATGATGAAACGCTTTTCCTTTTTTGTTTTTTAGTTGCCTCTTTTACATCCCTGATGATCCACAATTGGGTTTTTTTTTCCTGTTTCCTAATTTTTTTATTACCGATAAGGTAATTGTACCTCTCACAGGTGGTAGGCCAGGAAGTATTTAAAAATATCCCATTTATTATTAAGTTCTGGCCATATTTAAAGCACATTGTCCGCATCAATACGGTTTAGGGCCTCCCCTAGCAGAATAAAAATAGCCTTCCTAAAATACATGTGTTTTTTGTGGCTCCCTTGAGCAAAAAACTCTATTGGGAAGGATAAACTGAAATTTATTAGAGTTATGGTCACTAATCCCTATGGTGCCCCTCAAACCTGAACCTTGTTTTTAACTCTGGTCAGTGTCTATTAGTTAAATATTACTGTTCAAGAAGGGCCTTTCCTCTATTCGGTACCTGCACCATTTGGCAAAGGTAATGTATCATTAGTTATTGACAAAAACCTGTTTCCTTTATGATAGCTACAGAGCTTCAGAATTTTCCGATTGTATATCTGGGATAGTTAAATTCTCCCATAATAATAACCGTCATTCTGATTAGCCGCCTCATCTATTTTTTAGCCTTGAGGAGTACATTCTTCCATGGGTTCTGTTATTATTTTGGTGGGGCTATAGCAGACCCCAATTAGTATAATATGTGTTAATGTTACCCATGTATATATACCCATCGAAGATTCCACAAGTTCGATTACCTGTACCAAATATCTTCCCTGTCGAGTGATGGCTTCAGACAGGAATTTACATAGATACAGACACCGACCGCCCTTTGGTCCGATAAGATCTTAACGATCCAAGTCTAAATAGACTTTAACCCATGCAAGTTAATCCGCCCAGTCGAAGCTCTCGTCCAGCCATGTCTCAGTATATTCCCCACAATGTCATATTTTTCTTGCATCTAGTTAATACTTCTAGTTCAGTTAATTTTGTTGGTCAGACTCCTGGCATTGGTCCAGCATGCAATTTAAAGAATTTTTCATTTTTTAATTGCCTATTCTCCCTGATCATTTTGATCTATTGCTACACCCCCTCGCCTCCACTTCCACCGCCCTTGTTTCATTTTCCCTAAGTTCGCCAGCCTCTATCCATCACTATCTGCATGCTATATGTGTAGTGTTACCCTTCCCCCCCCAGTCCCTAGATTAAATATTCCTCCTAACTACCTGGCCCATTTTGTGCCCCCAATACAGCTGCACCCGTCCCCATTAGGTGCAGCCCATCCCTAGCATGAGAGTCTGTACCAAGACAGAAGTCAGCCCAGTTTCTCCAAAAACCCAAAATCCCCTCTTTCCTCCACCAATTTTTGAGCCACTTATTCACTTCTCTAAGTCTCTGCCGCATGCCTCTCACTGGTGTGGCTTTCGTGGAACAGGAAATATTTCTGAAAATATTACCGGTCGGAGGTCCTTGCCCTGACTTTTTGGCCTAATCCCTGAAATCGTTTATAAAGGACACTCCACCTACCTCTACTAGTCATTGGTGCCAATGTGTGGACCATGAACCAAGCTGGATTCCCACCCGCAGCCCACCCAGCAATCTGTCCAACCCGTATCCCCGCGATATTGTCGAACCCGGGCCCCAGGTAAAGCAACACACTGTTCGACCGAATCCCGGTCTTTGGTGGCAGATTTCCCTGTCAGAGGTTGCCCCAAATAATGAGTCCCCAACTACTAGCAACCTGTCCTATGCCTTACCGCTTCACGGTCCTTACCCCAACTTACTGGAAGCAGACAGGGGTAGTGTCGTTTGCTCGTTGGAAATTCGAGCGCTTGCAAACGCAGAAAAATTCCGATTAGCAAACTACCCAGACAGCCTGAGGAAAGGGATTTGCTGGCCTCCTATCCTTTAGTGTTGTTAGTGTGGAAAATGCCTCGAAGAATACTTTGTAGGGCGCTGACAGTTCGCGCTGAAAATACTCAAGTAGAAATCAGTGTCATCTAAACAACAACGACTGATTTACGTAGGGATATGTAATGTAAATCATTTTCCAGCCAGATTGGACGCTGTGTTTCTGAGGCAGATTCCAGCACTGGATCCGTCCCAGAATCATCATTCATATAGATTTGGATGAGAATGACCCGGTTAAAGGTATGTTTCACGGGACGGCAGATAGCGGGGCGTAACTTGTGCCTCTGCTATATTGCCGTATATTTTAGAAGTATGTTGCTGCCAGTGCACACATCTAAAAAGCTGTGGACCACCCATTCACTTTCAATTTTTCCACGCGCGTAAGTGCAGGGAAGAAGTGACATGGCCCCATCACATGGCTGTACATTAAGATACACATCTCACACAGACAGTACATACCATATACTCACATGCACAGCACAACACCTAGTTCCCAAGTCCCTCCTTACCATGTCTCCTGTACGTTCTGGTGAAGTTGGCATTCGGCAGTAAGCATCCTTCATCCTCTGAAGAGGGCGAGAATTAGGGGAAGTGGTATAAATGGAAGGTGTAAAGATAAGCCCCAGAGTACAGAAATGTGCTGGACTGTGAGCAATCGTTCTGATTTGGCGAAGCAGCCCCTGCTGAATCCTGCTCTAGCCGATCAGCTTCTGCTCGGTCACTCTGCACCGACACTTATGACTGCTACTTACCTGTCCCCCTAGAATGCACAAAAATATAGTAGGCAAAGGGTTAACTTTCTTCCGTCCGTCTTTTGTGCTCTTCTCTCCCCACTTACTGTAAACCTCATGCTTTCATATGGATTATGTTTTATGAAGTGGCAAAAAGTGGGGGGGACTGTCCCCCACCCAGAAAAAAAGTGGGGGGACCAGTCCCCTCTAAACCCCCCTAAAGTTACACCAATGAATGTGTACATGAATTTAACCCGGATTCATACTTGCAAACACCTTACTTTTTGTAGTGGCCTTTAAATGAAGTGCTATGAAGAAAACAGCATTGCCAAGTACAAGCCAGTCTATGACTGGCAGAAACATTGAACATGTTACAGTGGTCACACAAGCACTATGGCCGCTCCAAACAGCTGATCGGCAGGGGTGCTAGAAGATGGACCCCCCACAATACAATAGATATTATCCTGAGGATAGGCCATCAATTATAAAAGGCTGTCAGAACCATAACTGTATTTATTTTGTTGTCAAAATGACCATAGAAAATTTTTTTTTTCTTTTTAATAGGTTAAGACATAATTTTTATTAGTATCATGTATTATAAAAGGTACTAGGCTCTAAAAATATTTGAGATATGGAAATTGTGGAAATTGATATATGGAAATATGTGGAAATCAAAAAATGCAATTGTCTGTTTACTATATGGTATAAATGATATGTATATTGGGTGTCTGCTGTAGTAACAGCACCTACCACATATGGACCAGACTCAGCTCCAGAACCCGCTATATCCCCACATTCCCAACGTCATGACTTACAAATATACATTAGGGGGACAGGTATGAAAACTGTCTCGGTCTAACACTTTCTTTGTTGCCTATAGCAACCAGTAAGAGCTCCCCTTTTTACCTAGACAGTTTTCATACATGAGGCCCTAGATGTCTGGCAGCAGTTGACAGTTCTGGTTTTGACTTCCTTGGAAAAATGAAAAATAGTGTCACTCTCCTCCCAAGTTTCTTTATAAACACGTGATATTATCATTGTAAAAGTAAGAGATCATCACATTTATCTAGTAGGGTCTTTGTGACAGTGGCGTAGGAAGGGCAGAGCGGGGGATAGCATGTTTGTTTGCAGGTCTGGACTCGCCGTGTCATTTCAACTATATATGGATCCTCAGGTCACATGCCAGACAGTAGGGACATATAACCTAAAAAACTAACAGTACTCACCTTTCACCTGCTCCCTGAAGCTGTCGCTGCTCCCAGTCTTCTTCCTGCACAGGCCCTACAGACAGTTTGATGACACTCTCACGCCGCCTGTGTTGTGTATTCCAGTAAGCCGCAAGACTGCTTGAAGCTCACCGGAGTAATCCACGGAGCGGGGAGCATTCACTCTCTGCTCTGCAGAAGCCTGCAACTGTATGTGTGTCTATTCAGTCCCCAGCACTACCATCAGTACTACCTACAGGGGGCCTATATACCTACATGGGGCATATATACATGACTTTTTACCTACAGGGGCATGAATATCTACCTATACTGATGGGCATAAAGTCCCTTTGGTAGAAGGTCACAAAGTGACATTGTGTATACATATTTGTACTGGTGTCCCTGTGCACGGTAAAGTAAGAAAAGCCAGGTATATTCTTCTGTGTCAGTAACACTAGGTTACTGACACTTATTTGTTAGTAGCACAACTGCCTTAAAGGGGTTTTATCATTACACGCTTTCACAGATTTGAGCTGTTTCTATCTCTTACAGCTTCAAATCCTGGGGCGAGTCTCTCTCTCAGTAGGAGTGTCTTCCCTCACTGAAGAGTTGTGACATCATCATTCTGTGTTAGCAGTGGAAGGGAGAGAATGTCACAACTCTGCAGTCCTCCTGCAGTGTTCAGTTCTCATGCCTTCAGAGCTGTCAGCTCCAGGTTCCACAGGCTCCTTGTAACCAGAACACCTGTATTGGTGTAAACAGTTATACATACAGGCTGCACTGATGAAACAAATTTGAGAAAGGGGGTTTTTTTTTTTTTTTTACGCTACCCCCCCCCCCTCACTTCTGTTATCAGGTAGGAGGCAGATCAGACTGTATAAGGCTGTGTTATATGAGGGGAGAGTGAATCTAGCAGCTACAGACTCAGTAATTGGCCAGCTCCTTTAGAACTATCTGTCAGGATACGTTCGTCTGGGCAGCCTCCCACCTGCACAACGACCTGCGAGGGTTAATAATTCTAATCCTTGTGACCACACCAGCGAGAGTTGTCTGCTCCTGGAGCCATGAGGTGACAGCTCTCAGGACCAATCTAGGTGCCCCGGATGGGGGGGGCGGCACCAATCACTGCGGCAGTGTTCCGGCAGACATCTTAAACCTCCTCATTTCCCTCCAATGGCTTTGGCCTGAACAAAGGTGTTGGCCCTTGCTGTTTCCTGTCGTTCCCGGTTTGTGTTTGTTGTTCACCTTGATTGTCTGACCCCGTCTTGTTTCTTGACCTCGCTTGTTTGCCTCCTGAGCTTTGTACTGCGCTCCTGACCGTGTTTGGACCCCGGCTAGTTTCTGACTATTCTTCTGGCATACGTATTTGGCATATACGTTCCCCGACTTTACCGACCCGACTGACTGACACTGGCGTTTTCCCTGACTGCCCTGCACTTAGCAGCGTAGGTGGGCTGTCGTCCAGTTGGAGTCCAGCCGCCTAGGGCAAGGCACATCAAGTAGGCAGGGACAGTGGGCTGGGTGGCAGTCAAGGCCCAGCTGCACCTCCCTTGGCTCAATTAGTATAGCAGATGCAGGGGCTTACCCACTTGGTCAGGACCTAGCACTTAGAGTAGCAGCAGCAGGAGCTCCCAGGGTTACCCCCCTGGCCTGGGAGTCCGTTCGGCACCTCACCTCGCCCGTTAATTGAACCCCCTATTCAATTACCAAGAGGTTCGCAGGGGACAGAAAGGCCTTATTTGTTTTAAGGAAGGATGCCGATTGTACTTTCTCCCAGACCTCCGCCCACATACCTCAGGTAAGGGAGGAGCAGAGGGTGGGAATTAATATGTCCCTACTCCAGGGTCCCCCCCAAGAATGGTCTTTCTCACTACCACTCGACTCGCCGCAGCTGTATCCTTAGACCGCTTTTTTGACTCCTTTGGGCCTTCGTTTTGACGACCCTAATATAGAAGCAGTGCTTGAACCACAGCTCACCACTTGAAGCAGTGGCAAGAGGCCGGTAGGAGGAGTACTGTTCAGAGTTCCGGCGTTGGTGTATTCATTGGTGGTTGGGAATGACCCAACCCTTAGGTGCCATTTCAGATTGTGGCTAGCTGACCATGTAAAGGACTTGTTTGTAGCTTATCCAACCCCTGGTAACACTTGAATGATGCTATGCTTAGGCTTTTCGGCTGGAATAGACGGTTTTAGGAGAGACGACGGGAGAGGAAAATTACACCGTTACCCATTTACTCTCCGCATCCCCGGTCAAACACCTCCCCAGGACCCCCTCATTTTGAGATGCCCCCCTAGGAGCCTATGCGAACTAGGAGCCCTTCCTGCGTCGCCATCCAGTAGTTGCAGGATCTCACCTCGCATCCGTGGAAGATGTGCCAACAGGAGAACCCACAGAAAACTCCGACCGCCAAGATTTCTCATGGGAGGGTCACCTAGGTGAGACCGGTATTTTCCCATGGTGTCAAAAAAGTGTGTTTACTTCCAGGTAGAGATTTCGTATCTTTCTAGTTAGGGCGTCAAAAATCCGCTGGCGGAACGAGTTTATCGATCAAAATCCGCGTCGGAACGGAGTTTAGCGTCAAAATCCGTGGCGGAAAGGAGTTTTAGCGTCAAAATCCGCGGCGTGAACGGAGTTGTAGCGTCAAAATCCGCGCAAAGGGAGTTTTAGCGTCAAAATCCGTGGCCGAATCGGAGTTTAGCGTCAAAATCCGCGGCGAAACGGAGTTTAGCGTCAAAATCCACGGCGGAACGGAGTTTTTTAGCTTCAAAAACCGCGGCGGAACGGAGTTTAAGGCGTCAAAAATCCGCGACGAAACCTGAGTTTAGCGGCAAAATCTGGGCAAAAGAATTGGAGATTACTGTCAAAATCCGCAAAGAAACAGAGTTTTATTGGCCAAAATCTGCAGCAAACGGATTTTAGCATCAAAATCTGCAGCAAAACGGATATTTATGCTGGCAAAATCTAGCAGCGAACAGAGTTTATCTGCAAAATCCGCTAAGAAATAAGTTTTAGAACATTAGTTTAGCGTCAAAATCCGCAGCAACGGAGTTTAGCGTCAAAATCGCGGGCGAGAAACGGGGTTTAGCATCAAAATCCGCGGCGGAACGGAGTTTAGCGTCAAAATCCGCAGCGAAGCGGAGTTTAGCGTCAAAAACCACAGCGAACGGAGTTTAGCAGCAAAAAGACATGGAGTTTACTGTCAAAATCCTCAAATAAACATAGTGTTAGGGTCAAAATCTGCAGCAAACATTTTAGCACAAATCTGCAGCTAACGGAATTGTTAGCGTCAAAATCCGCTAAGAAATAGAGCTTAGAAACGGTAGTTTAGCTTCAAAATCCGCATCGAACGGAGTTTAGCGCAAAATCCACCGGCGAAACGGAGTTTATCGTCAAAATCCGCGGCGGAACTGATTTAGCTTCAAAATCTCGTGGATGAAACGGAGTTTAGCGTCAAAAACCACAGCTGGAACGGAGTTTAGCAGCAATCTGCAACGAAATGGATTTTACTGTCAAAATCCTAAACAAACAGAGTTTTAGGGTCAAAATCTGCAGCAAACTGTTATAGGCGCAAAATCTGCATCGAACGAGTTTAGCGTGAAAATCCGCAGCGAACGGAGTTTTAGCGTCAAAAATCTGCGGTGAAACGGAGTTTAGCGGCAAAATCCACGGTGAACAGAGTTTAGCGGCAAAATCCACAGCGAACGGAGTTTAGTGTCAAGATCTGTAAAGAATCACATTTTCAGCATCAGAAGCGAGAGAACTTTATTAGCACCAAAATCCATAAAGAAAGATGGATTTATTTGCGTCAGAACGAGAAAATTTTTATTAGTGACAAAATCTGTAAAAAAGGATTTTAAACGGGAAAAAAACGTTAAAAAAACTATTTTGCGTTTTTAAAAAGCATTTTTAAAATTAAAAAGCGAGAGAAATAAAATTTGCAGAAAAAAAATTTTAAATTTTGCAAAAAAACTTTTTGTGGGCAAAAAACACGGGAACCCCTTTATTAGGAACCCAGGGCAGGGCGAAACCTGTCAGCCTCTTCTCTGGCAGCCCCTGCGGAGCACAGAGGGCTGGACATTCAGTAGCTGCCCCTCTGGACCCCAAACAATCATGATGCCTGCTCCCTGCAGACAATAAAGCAAGGGCTGAGCTCACAGCAGGGGGGCTCTCACTGAAGTTAACCAGAGGGGAATCTTTTGCAGTCTCTTACCTGCAGTAATCACTTTATGGCAGCTAGTTCTCACACAGCAGAGAACTATCTCTGAAGGGGGAAAGGGCTCCTACACACAGGAATCTCTATAGCTCTCTTTACAGACTCACAATCAAAATTACAAAAAGGATAAAAGTTTGGGTAGAAAAACACATTACATTACGCAGAAAAAAAAAATTGCGACACAATCCCTTTAATTTAAGTACAGGAAACCGGAGGCCTTAGAGGCTTTTGAAAAACTCAAGCAGTGTTTGTCGCAGCTCCCAGTGTTGTTTCAAGCTGATCATACCAAACCCTTCGTGGGGTTTGAGATAAAACGCTTCGGCCATGGTGCCTTCTTTTCCCGTAAATTCTCCTCTGCCGAGAGGAATTATAAAGTTGGGAACCGAGAATTGTTTGGCGATTAAATGGGGCTTTCGGAAGAATGGCGCCACTTCCTCGGGGGTGCCCGGGCACCAAGTCATGGTCCTAACCGATCAAAGAACCTTAAACCTTTTTAGAGAGTGCTAAAAGGTTTTAACCCTCGCCAGGCACGTTGGGCATTGTTCCTTTACTCGATTTAACTTTTTTGGTTTCATTTCAGACCTGGGTTTTAAGAATTTTTTAAGGGCGGGACGGGATTGTTTTTAGAAAATTTTTACTGTGCCCGTCACCACCCCCAAAGGGTGAAACCCAGTAACCCAAAAAAACCCCAAAAGAAATGGTCCCTCTCTTTTCTCTCCCCCGAAATTTTTGCCACGGAGAAACAAGACACACAGGGTAGAACCCGTGGGTTGGGCCGTTTCTAAAGGTCTTTGTTCCCCCACCAGTTTCGGTTACGACTATTAAAAGAAAATTACATGATTTTAGTGCTATCGGGACATCCCCCGGAGGGGTCGGGCAGCATAAAACTTTTTTGGGGCCGTCTTTTTCCCCTGATGTGGGGCCTAAGTAAAGGTTTTTGCCCAAAACCTTTTGCTCGGGGAAAGGGTTTCCCAAAAATCGCCCCCCGGTGAAAAAATTGTCCTCTTCCTTACCAGATTCGGGCCCTGGGGCTCATATTTTCCCTGGTTTTTTGACCCATCTTCCCGCCTCTTAGGGGAAGAGGTTTTTTGGGTGGTAGTTGATCGTTTTGGATTTTCCACTTGATCCCCTTTTTAAAAACGGGTTTCCAAATCGTTAAAAAACCTTGCGGAAAATTTTCATCAGACATATCGTAAAAATTTCATGGGCTAAACCCGAAAAAATTGTTTTTTTGATAGGGAGGGTTTTAAATTTGTTTCTTGTTTTGGAAGGGGGCTTCCCCGTAAGGCTCTCGGTAAAAAACCCCCCCTTTTTTCTTTTGCTTTCCACCCAGAATTTAAAGGGGCCCGGAGAGGGTGAATCCCAAAAAATTAACCCCAAAAAACTCAGGTGTTTTTTCTCCCACCAGCAGGAGACTGGGTGAAATACTTACCATTGGTGAATTCGCTATTAATAACCAGGATAGTAGTTCATCTGGTGTTTCATCCATTTTTCTGTAATTATGGCTTCCATCCTAGACATGCATCATTGTCCGGCGCTACTTCTGATCATAGTGGGGTGGATGTCATCGTTAACGATCTGTGCACAGTCTGGGCCAAGATTTCAGAAGAACTTGGCGAACGCCCAGAACATCCAGAAAGGGAAATGTGATAAGAGGCGCCTTTGTACTGGAGGATCTAAGGTTTGGGATAAGGTTTGGCTGTCTACCCGGAATCTTCGTTTAAAGGTCCCCTCTGGTAAGCTTGTGCCGCGCTTTGTAGGTCCTTATGTAATTTTGGAGGTTATTAATCCAGTGGCCTACCGTCTTAAATTACCCTCTGGATTCCAGATACATAATTTATTTCACCGGTCGCTCCTGAAGAGATACGTTCCATCCGCTATCCCACCTGCTAAACCTCCTCCTCCCGTTAGACTTAAGGGGGAGTTAGAGTATGAGGTGGCCCGAATCATTGACTCTTGCAGAGTACAAAGGTCGTTGCAATACCTGGTCCATTGGAAGGGTTATGGTCCTGAGGAGAGGTCGTGGGTTCCCGCTAACTCGATTCATGCGGATTCTCTCATCAAGGAATTCCATAGACTCCTCACCCAGAGAGACCCAGACCAATAAGGGTCCAGTGGCCCTCCTAAAAGGGGGGTACTGTCAGGATACCTTCGTCTGGGCAGCCTCCCCACCTTTTAAAGCCCAACGACCTTCGGGGTTAATAATCAACCGGGACCAACACCCTGGGAGTTCTCCCGGCCCAGGATGACAGCTCTCGGCCCAAATCGGCGGGCCCCGGATGCGGCACCAATCACTCCGGGCGTGTCCCGGCAACTTTTTAAACCCTCCTCTTTCCCTCCAGCTTTGCCTAAAAAGGGTTTTCCCTTTTCTGTTTCCTGTCTTTCCCTTTTTTTTGTTGTTCTCCTGATTATGACCCCCACTTGTTTCACCCCCGCTTGTTTGCCTTATTTGGTACCGGCTCCGACTGTTTTGGACCCCGGGCTTGTTTCTGACATTCTTCTGGCTTACTTTTTTGGGGCAAATACGTTCCCGACTTTTACCGACCCGGACGATTGACCGCGTTTTCCCTGAGGGGCCCTCACTTAGCAGCTTAGGGCGTCGCCATTTTCGGGTTTTCCGCCCCTAGGGCAGCACACAAGTGGGCGGGGACAGGGGCTGGTGGCGTCGGGGCCCCACTGCACCTCCCTTGCTACACATCACGGGAAAGGGCATAAAAGGGGCCCGAGAAAACCTTTATTAACAGACACAGAAAACCACAGGAAAAGTTCTTTTCTTTTTCATTTCCACAGCTCGTGGGAGAAGCACAGAGAAAGGGGCAGCCAATCAAGCACGGGGGGGGTGTCCCATACAGGGGCATTCTAACAGCTTAAAGGGGTTTGCTACTAAAAGGATGCTGCTTTTTATCTAAAGACTTGCAAAAACAAGTCACTTTGCAAAATATTTCCTTTTTTCCCCTAGGGAAACTGCATCACCCTCATTTGCTAAGCAAAAACCTTTTTACTCTCTCATGAAGGCTCCACGCTGGTTGCTTAGCTACGACCTGGCTTCTACTGCAGCCAGTAGAACCGAAAACACGTCCCGAATTCAAAATGAAACCAAGAAAACAGAACTAGGTAAAAAAACAAAGTAGTGAGACAACCCCTTGAAAGACAAAACAAAAATGGACGTGGTCCACCACCTCTGCAAAATACTATAATGCAACGATTAGCTTATATCTGCATACTAGTATTAGGTAATACAAACCAATTGCAAAACTGCTTATTTTTACTGTCCCCATCATTTGAGATATGATCTTTGTAGCAAGAAAACCCCTTTAAGGCATTCCTTAGTTTTAAAGGCTGGCGTTAACACTGTTTGTCACCCTAGACTTTGGATGTGACATCCAATTTAACTGGCAGTATATAATGGATCACTATGCGCCATTTTTTCCAATCAGATGATCCACCTGTGCAGATGTTTGCCTATGCTCACATCTTGCTGTCGTTCCAGTCTCTTATTGTTCTCCCAACCACCAGAGACATGCAACATTGAACAGTGCTGACATCTTGGCGTAAGGGCTTAGCAAACTGTTGGAGTGCTGGACTAAGGTCTCTCATTTCTCAGTTTGTAAAAAGTGGTGATAACTGGCAAGTCAATTAATGTGAGACATCGGTGGATCATCACACACTACTTCATCTAATTTTTGAGGTTTCATCTGGTTAAAAAACATTGCTTTCAATCTGACTTGAAAGTGCCACCCACATGCTTCAGTGGGTATGGAAACTATTCAGACCCCTTTAAATTTTCCACTCTTTCTTTCAATTGCAGGCATTTGGTAAGATCCAAAAAGTTCATTTTTTGTCTCATTAATGTACACTCTGCACCCCATCTTGAAAGAAAAAAAACAGAAATGTAGATATTTGTGCAAATTTATTAAACAAGAAAAACTGAGATATCACATGGTCTTAAGTATTCACACCCTTTGCTGTGACACTCATAGTTAAAGGGGTTGTATCATTGCATTGAATGGTCGTCAGAATAAGGGGACAGTGAATACAAGCAACTTTTCAATTGGATGTCATTAGCAAAGCTGTCTTGTTATCACAGGATCCCTTATCTTCTGTTCTGTTTACACCGATATCCAGTGCTGGTCGGATCCGTCCTCCTTGCATATCACTAGCTGAGAGCTCGTTTACATTCTGTTCAGCCCCCAGTCAGCTGTATTCACAGAGCTTGCATTCCTGTATTTCACTCAAAATAAGGGACCGTCACATTTTCACTCTGCACAGCCAGAAGAAACAGAATAACAGTGCAGGGCTTCTGCAATCAGGAAACAGCACAAGTGTGTGTCGATCCCTTCCTCTCCTGCATAGAAGGAAGATCTGTGAGTTCATAGAAAGCTGTAACAAATCTCCAGCTGTGAGAGGAGAAGAGATCAGTGCTTACTCTAGATTGAATGCAGCCTGTGGTATGTATACAGCTCTTACAAAATAAGACTGATAGGGAGAGACATAGTGACATGTGGACTATGGGGTGGGGGGGGGGAGTCTCGGAGCCACATAGAACAGTGGAGGGGGGATGATGTCACCAAGCTGGGAGGGGAAGAAACGCCCCTGCATTTCTAGAGTTGAGAAGCTGAGAGCAGTGTGAATCAGCCGATCTAAAGAAGCGATACATCCCCTTTAACTCACATGCTGTCCGTTTCCTTCTGATCCTCCTTGAGATGAGTCTACTCCTTCATTGGAGTCCAGCTGTGTTTAATTAAACTGATTAGACTTGATTAGGAAAAGCACACACCTGTCTATATAAGACCTCACAGCGCATGTCAAACCACATGAGGTCAAAGGAACTGCCCAAGGAGCTCAGAGACAGAATTGTGGCAAGGCACAGATCTGGCCAAGATTACAAAAGAATTTCTACAGCACTCAAGGTTCCTAAGAGCACAGTGGCCTCCATAATCCTAAAATGGAAGAAGTTTGGGACGATCACAACTCTTCCTCAACCTGGCCGTCCAGCCAAATTAAGCAATCATGGGAGAATACCCTTGGTGAGAGAGGTAAAGAAGAACCCCAAGATCTCTGTGGCTGAGCTCCAGAGATGCAGTAGCGATAAAGTTCCACAAAGTCAACTATCACTGCAGCCCTTCAGCAGTCAGGGCTTTATGGCACATAAAGGACTCCCAGACTATGAGAAATAAGATTTTCTGGTCTGATGAGATTAAGAATGAACTTTTTGGTGTTAATTGTAAGCGGTATATGTGAAAAAAAACAGGTACTGCTCATCAGCTGCCCAATACAATCCCAACAGTGAAACATTGTGGTGGCAGCATCATGCTATGGGGGTGTTTTTCAGTTGCCGGTACAGGACGACTGGTTGCAATTGAAGGAAAGTTGAATGCGGCCAAGTACAGAGATGTCCTGGATGAAAACCTCTTCCAGAGCGCTCTGGACCTCAGACTGGGCTGAAGGTTCTTCTTCCAACAAGACAATGACCCTAAGCACAGAGCTAAAATAACAAATCAGTGGCATCAGAACAACTCTGTGCCCATTCTTGACTGGCCCAGCCAGAGCCCTGACCTAAACCCAACTGAGCATCTCGAGAGAGACTTGAAAATGGCTGTCCACCAATGTTCACCATTCAACCTGAGGGAATTGGAGAGGATCTGGAAGAAAGAATGGCAGAGGATCCCCAAATCCAGGTGTGAAAAACTTGTTGCATCATTCGCAAGAACACTCATGGCTGTACTAGCTCAAAAGGTGCTTCTACTCAATACTGAGCAAAGGGTCTGAATATTTATGACCATGTGATATTTCAGTTTTTCTTGTTTAATAAAATTTCAAAAATATCTACATTTCTGTTTTTTTTCTTTCAAGATGAGGGTGGGGGTGCAGAGTGTACATTAATCAGCAAAAAAATAAACTTTTGGGATTTTACCAAATGGCAGCAATGAAAGAAAGAGTGATAAATGTAAAGGGGTCTGAATACTTTCTGTACCCACTGTAGGTGCTTGAAAAAGTGATCATTTGCAGATCTTGGTAACACCTGCTACTTTGTTGATTTTACTGTTGAGGAGTACATGTCCATCTGAATTTTATAACTGTTAAAGGCTGTATAAAGGTAAGTAGGGGATTTGTAGAGGATTGGTATTTTGATATTGCCTGGTCAAGAGATAAGAGAGATTTTATTTGCTCTGAGTGCACAGAAATGCTTCTAGGTTACCACCCATTTCTCTCTTTCTTAGATTAGAGAGCAGGGAGTGAAGTCACCATGGAAGGACAGAGAAGAGTCTTTTTCTCTAACAAGATTAGCTTTTTACCTTTACCTTTGATCTCTGTTTTACTACTTCCTGGCCCTAGTTGTTTATTAATGGTACACATTGCAGTGCTGGACCTCTCTGACCAAATGTCTAAGGGCAGGGGCATTGTCTGCTCCTATAAGGTACGCCACTAAGTGTAGTATTTTGAAGTGGTAAGAATTTTACATGCAACAGTTATAATTCTGCTTCTATACTCTTACTATGTATGATAGCCCAAAAGGCTTCTTGGGACACCAGGCTAAATAGTAAGATATTCCCACTAAGGAGCCAGGTACTCATTTAAACTTAGTGAACTCTCTAGGCTGGTGGAAGGGGAATGAGTAAGAAGAGAAAATATGCACCATTATAAGTCATAAGTCATAATATCTCAATATCTCAATATTCATATTAATATAGGTAATACAGTGACTTTATCACCCTGCATGCATCATGACACTGCTTCCAACACCTTATATACTGCAGGCCTAAGGTAGCCGCATCCTACAAGAGTGCAGAGCATAGGCAGTGTAATGTAGTGACGTCATTGACAGGGCATGCATGCACAATTGAAAAGCAGCACCAGGTGCTATGCACAGGAGCCCACCAGGGATTTCCACTGCTGCCCTGGGGTTCATTCGGAGTCTGCCCTTGTCAGGATCGTCATATGTGTGATTTTAACCATCATCACTCTGGATACAGAGGAATAACATTGAATCGTACCTAGCAATTGTCTACTACTCACGAGTCTGCTGCTAAGGGTGCTTTTACACAGAGCGTTTTTTGACGCCTTTTTGGAGGCGGTTTTTGTGCAGTGATGTTCCGCCTATAACATGGAAGGGCTTAACCACTTACTAATACAAATAAGCCAGGGAACAAGGAGCAGAGCAGACCAATGTAAAAATGGATACATGAAGGTAATACAATACTATTTGACATAAATGGTGATTTAGGGGAAAATGACAAAGTGAGAGAGGAATACACCCTAAATACATTTTACCTGCTGACCTAGCAAACAACTATAGATAATGGTATCATGAGGAGTTGGGTGGAATGGCAAACAGAGCTCTGCTATATCTGTATAATTATAGCTGACAGTTAAATAGTTTTAATTATTGGCTACAAATATACTCAAGGATCACAAATTAAGAAACATTTAAGGTTGATAGTATGTTAAAAGCCAAATATAAAAGCTGTGGGAGTACTTGTCACCAATGGAACAACTTGTAAATGGCAGCAAAGGTTTACACACTAGAAATTCTTTTGGCTCATGCTATGCTTTACGCTTGTTTTTTTTGTCTTCAATAAACAAAGCAGCCTTGATTACATGTGTGTTAGTTTTGTTAGAGATCTGCTATAAAAAAAAATGGCTATAACCGGCTTTACAATCAACAACCAAAAACAACAATTTAAAACAGCAGAAGCTAGTGCCATTAGTTGGAAATCTTGATGCTGTGCATTTTAGAACTATCCTTTTTTTTTTTTTACTTTTTTTACTTTTTTAATACAATACTCTAAGGGCGACATGTATGAACGGGGCTGCACCAGATATCTGGCATCTTTACAGCCCGATATAAGGCACAATCCCTTTCATACATTTTTAAATCTCCTGCACGGCACTACGGGGCACATTAAATAGCGCCCATGGCGCTTTGTAATGCGCCCGATCTCGGGGGGCGTGCGGGAGGTGGGGCGCATTAAGACCGTAGTGAAGCTACATATTTATAGCTTTGCTACGGTATTTCTAGGCGCATTACAGCCGGAACAGGTAGACCACTTTCAAAGTGGTATACCTTATCCAGAAATGTCGCCCGAGTGCTAGAATGCGCCTGATTTATGACCCGCTGTAGAGGGTTTATAAATCAGGCGCATTCTATGCCATTATTAGGTGCATTAAATTTGACGTGTTAATGCCAAATTTCATGCATGTCGCCCTAGATTTCTATTTCTTTGCATGCACACTTCACAAAACTGTATTCAAAAGATGACCACAGTCATGTCAAATAAAGATGGAGCTAGATGACATATCTGACAATGTGTAAAAAAGACATCTCCTAATGCTTCCCTTAAAGGGGTCTTGTCATCATAGACATTCATGGCATATCAATATCTATAGGACCAGCACTTATCTCCAGAATGGGCCCCCATAACTCCCCATTCTGAATGGAAAAGTGGCCACACTTGTGCAGTTACTCTATATTAATTTCAATAGAGTATAACCACATTTATGATGGCTATAATGTCTATGATGGCAAAACCTTTTAAGCTGCTGCTCCGTGGTGGCCTCCATGTAGAGGTGTCATGACACCATGTCCATCATTCACATGATGCTGCAGCCAATGGTCTCAATGATCTCTTGACGTCATGAGCGGGTTAACAACAGAGCAGCAAGTGTAACGGCTGGGTAGTGGATCCTCTGGACCACCGCAAGCGATGATAGCTAAACCACGCCAGGGAACGGAATCTAAGTAGCCCCCGGTTTTCACCAGAGCCGCCGCAAGCGGATGGACTTGCTGCGGCGTGAGGCTACCAGGTCGTCGCCCCTGACGTGACTTGCTTGCGATGGCGGCCGAGGTGCAGCGAGGTACAGAGTCGTAGTCCAGAAAACGTAGTCGTGGGCAGGCAGAAGGTCAGGGCAGGCGGCAGAGGTTTGGAGTCGAGAAATGTAGCAAGAGGTCTGGTACACGGTAAGGCGAGAATATACTTTTTGAACGCTTTCTCTAGGGCACGGGGCAAACATAGATCCAGAAAAGGAAGTCTGCTGACATCACCAATAAATAGGGGGAAGCACCGGGCAAGCAGCCAATTATCGGTGTGCGGGCCCTTTAAATGCACAAGGACGCGCGCCGCGCGCGCTAAGAACGGGCACGCGCGCCACGCCGGGGGACGCCAATAGAGCGGGAACGAGGTCAGGTGAGTGAACGGAGCCGAGCCGCGCCCGCGGCCCGCAGCGCCCCCCCTTTCCCGGGCAGGGATCCCGAGAGAGGGCACGGGTGGCCTGCTGATGCGGCCGGACGCGGCGCCGCCGTACAGTACACCCCCCTTAGGTCTCCCCCTCTTTTTAGGCCAAAGGAACCTGAGAACAAGATCCGGTCCAAGATGTTAAGATTCTGGTTCCCAGGACCTCTCCTCGGGACTGAAGCCCTACCAGTCGACCGGGAAGAACCTTTTACCCCTGATGGTCTTCATGGCCAAGATGTCCTTGACCTCAAATACATCGGAGGGCTCTACCACCGGAGAAGGAACCCGCACTCTTTCGAGAGAACCGGTTCAAGCCCAAAGGGGCTTTAGGAGGGAGACGTGGAAGGCTTTAGAATCCGAAGAGAAGGGGGTAGGCAGATGCTTGTAGCACACTGGATTAATCTGACGGGCACTGTAAAAGGTCCCAGAAACCAGGGACCCAATTTATAGCTGGGGACCTTGAGGCGTACGTGTCTGGCAGAGAGCCACACCTTATCTCCGGCTTGAATTGGGCGGAGGCCTCCTCCTCTTGTCGGCCTGGGTCTTCATGCGGCAGAGGTCTGGATTAAGGCAAGTCGGGTCTCCCCCAAATGGTCTTGATGTCCTGTACTTTGGGGTTTGTCCACAGCGGAACCTCGGAATCGTAGCCAAGGGAGGGGCGGCGCGTGGGACGACCGTAGACCACCAGGAACGGAGAAGCGCCCGTAGAATCAGAGTCCCGAGGGTTTTGTAGGAGAACTCAGCCCACGGAAGCAGCTCGGCCCATTGTTCCTGACGGCGGACGCAAATGGCGCAGGTATTCCGCCCAGTATCTGATTCACCCTCTCCACTTGACCATTAGTCTGGGGATGGAAAGGCAAAGAAAAGCCCCAATTTAACTTGCAACGAGAACACAGGGCCCGCCAAAAATTTGGAGAAAAAATGGTCGCCCCGATCAGACACGATATGCGAGGGTAATCCATGCAGACAAAAAATATGCTGGAGAAATGTCCCGCCAGTTTGAGGAGCCGAGGAAAGACCAGGAGTGGCACGAAGTGGGACATTTTAGAAATCTATCCGTGACCACCCAGGTGACAGAATTGCCTGAAGAGGACGGAAGGTCCGTGATGAAGTCCATGCCTATGTGTGTCCCATGGGAGACTCTGGGACGGGCAGAGGGACTAAGAGGCCCGGGGGCCTATGGCGTGGAACCTTGTTCCGGGCACATGTGTCACAGGCGAGAACAAAGTTTTGGAGTCCTGGGCAGGGTGGCACCAGTAAGCGCTGTGAGATGAGGGCGGGGACTTTCGTATCCCGGGGTGACCAGCCAGAAAGAACTATGCCCCCACCCCAGAATTCTCCCGTCTGAGCGCTGCCCGTGGTACCCTCCGAAGATCCACCGGAGCCACGTGGATCAGCCGTTGGGGGAGCAATGATGTGCTGGGAACGCAGGGTTCTTCTCCAGTAACGTCAGGGGCTCGGAGAGGGCATCAGCCTTGACTTTCTTCTCGGCCGGCCGGAAGTGTATCCTGAAGCCCAAAGCGAGAGAAAAAGAATGACCAACCTGGAATGGCGAGGATCAAACGCTGGGCAGTCTGGATGTACTGAAGATTCTTGTGGTCCGTGAAGCCCGTCAATGGGTGACGGGCCCCCCTCCAGAAAAATGTCGCCACTCTTCCAGAGCCAATTTGATGGCCAGCAGACCCCGACTCCTATGGTGTAGTTGCGTTCAGCCGGTGAGAAAGGTCCTGGAGAAGAAACCGCAAGTAACCGTTTTGCCTTTAGGACCCTTCCGGGTCAGGACCGCCCCTGCTCCCACGGAAGAGGCTTCCACCTCCAGGCTGAAGGGCATATCCGGATCCGGACGAACCGGGAAATAGGTGCCGAAGAAAACGCGACTTCAGTTGAGAGAATGCCTCCTCAGCAGACAGGGGCCAACATCTGGATTGGGATTCTTCCGGGTGAGAGCCACATTGGAAAGCCACCACGAAGAGAAGTGGGGAATAAACTGCCGGTAGTAGTTGGCGAATCCCAGGAAGCATTGAATCGCCCAAACCGACAGGGCGTGGCCACTGCTGGATCGCGGAAAAGTTTAGCTGGGTCCATCTGCAAACCACGATCGGAGACTATGTTACCAAGGAAAGGAAGGCTGGCCTGATGGAACCGACACCTCCCC
The DNA here is from genome assembly GCA_025379985.1 of Phyllomedusa bahiana. Lineage (NCBI taxonomy): Eukaryota > Metazoa > Chordata > Amphibia > Anura > Hylidae > Phyllomedusa > Phyllomedusa bahiana. The sequence goes on from JAODAL010007409.1 coordinate 81,446, forward strand.
AGCTTGGCATACAGTCGATTGTTCCGCAGGCGTCGCAGGACCTGGCGACTTGTACCAATGAGTCTGTATGCCAGAGAAAAAATCAGAATATCGTCCAGATACACTATGACGCAGGTGTAACAGCAAGTCTCTGAATACTCATTGACGAAATTTCCGGAATACGGCTGGGGCGTTGCATAGCCCAAAAGGCATCACGAGATACTCGAAATGACCGTCCCGGGTGTGAAAGCCGTTTTCCCCCTCGTCCCCCTCACAAATTCTGACGAGGTTATAGGCACCGCGCAGGTCCAATTTTAGTAAACACCTTGGCTCCACGAAGACGATCGAAGAGCTCCGATATCAAGGGGAGAGGGTAGCGATTCTTCACCGTGATCTTGTTCAGCCCCCTGTAATCGATACACGGGGCCGAAGAGACCCCTCCCTTTTTTTTGGACGAAAAAAAGCCAGCCCCGGCGGGCGAGGAGGACTTGCGTATGAACCCCTTTGCCAAATTCTCCTGTATGTAAGCCACATGGCCTGAGTCTCGGCACGGGCAGAGGGTAAGACCCCCCCGTGGAGGACTGGTTTGGGGAAAGGGGGTCTATGGGACAGTCATAGGGCGACGGGGTGGTAGCTTATCAGCCCGTTTTCTCTGAGAAAAACTCTTTCCAAAATCCTGGTACTCCGCTGGCAGAACCCGGTAGATACTTGACGACAACGGGGACGGAGAGAAGGACACCGGGCGTGGGGGCCAAACCCAAAAAGAGATTCGGGACTCCGATCCCCAGCGTAGAACTCGCCTGTCCTCCAATCAAGCGTAGGGGCGTGACGTTGCAGCCAGGGTAGCCCCAACAGGATCGCCGAAGAAGCGCGAGGCAGGACGTGAAAGGAGATCTTTCTCCGTGTGTAGGACCCCCAAAGGTGGGTCACAGGCCGGTGATGAACTGGATGGAGTCGCTGGAGAAGCTCCCACTGATGGATGAGATGAGCAAGGCTTTTTCCAAGCGGATGACGGCACGTGATAGCGAGACACCAAGGAGGCAAAGAATAAAGTTCCCGGGAGAGCCGGAGTCCAGGAAGACAGGAACCCGAAAGATAGGCCAGCATCCGTGGTTACCTCCACTGGCAACAAACATCGAGGAGAGGAAGACTGAGCACCTAGGACGCCTCTCCTACGGCTCCTAGGTGCGAGCGTTTCCGAATGCTTCGGACGCTGCGGACAACTTTACGAAAATGGTCCGGACTGGCCCCAGTAGGCAAAAGGTTCTCCAACCGGCGACGGGACAGCTCAGATTCAGACAAGTGAGCACGGTCCACCTGCATGGGTTTCTTCGGTGAAACCTGTGGAGGAGGCATGGAGTCTCTGGAACACAGGAGCCAGACTAGGTAAAACGCGAGGGTTTTGCCGAATCACGCTCCTGGCAGAGCTCCTGCTGTCTTTCGGCAAAACGCACGTCAATGCGTGTGGCCCCGGTGGATGAGCTCGCTCAAACGAAGATGGAAGATTCCTTGCTGCCAGCGCGTCCTTTACCTGCTTGACAGGCCCTCTTGAAAGTGGCGCAGGGGAGCCGCGTCATTACCACGACAGCTCGGGGGCTAGTGGTGCGGGAAATGGAAACCCCATAATTCCCTACGAGGAGTCCCCCGAGGTAGGTTCAATAGCACCGTCTCCGCAGAAGACGCTCGCGCAGGCTCCTCGAAGACGCTGTGGAATTCTGAGAGGAAGGCCGTAGGGCTGAGGTCACTGGGTCTTCCGGTCCCAAAGGGGGATCGCCCAGGCCAGGGCCTTTCCGGGTAAAAGGCTCACAACGAATGCCACCTTTGACCTTTCGGTAGGGAACTGGTCGGCCATAGCTCCAAAGTGCATGGGAGCACTGCGTGATGAAACCCCTGCACAGCTTCGAGTCCCCGTCAAACTTGGAGGGTAGAGAAGGCGAAGCTTCGGGCCCACGGTTGCCAGCCGGTGACGGCCAGGGGTATAGGGGGCCGCTGGCGAAGAGGCAGGTTGCGGGTGCTGGGACGCCCGGAAATTGGCGCATCATGGCGACAGCGACCCAATTGCTGGCTGTTGCGCGATCTGCTGCGACTGTTGGGCGACAATGTTTGTGAAAATCCGCAAGACTTGGCAGGGGCACCTTGGCGTGATCCATGGCTGGATCTAACTGTAACGGCTGGTAGTGGGATCCTCTGGACCACCGCAAGCGATGATAGCTAAGCCACGCCAGGGAACGGAATCTAAGTAGCCCCTGGTTTTTCACAGAGCCCGCCAAAAGCGGGATGGACTTTTCTGCGGCGTGAGGCTACCAGGTCGTCCCTCCTGACGTGACTTTGCTTGCGATGGCGGCCGACGTGCAGCCAGGTCCCGAGTCGTAGTCCAGGAAACGTCGTCGCGGGCAGGCAGAAGGTCAGGGCAGGCGGCAACGGTTCGTGGTCGTAGGCAGGCAGGAAGGTCAGGGCAGGCGGCAGAGGTTTTGGAGTCGAGAAACGTAGCAAGAGGTCTGGTACACGGTAAGGGCGAGAATAACTTTTGGAACGCTTTCTCTAGGGCACGGGGCAACATAGATCCAGCAAAGGAAGTCCTGCTGACGTCACCAAAAAATAGGGGAAGCACCTGGCAAGCAGCCAATTATCGGCACGCTGGCCCTTTAAATGCACAAGGACGAGCGCGCGCTAGAGAAAGGGCACGCGCGCCACGGCCGGCAGGGGACGCCAATAGAGCAGGAACGAGGTCAGGTGAGTGAACGGAGCGAGCACGCCCGCGGCCCTTTCCGTGGCCCGCAGCGCCACCCGTCCCGGGCAAGGATCCCGGAGAGAGGGCACAGGTACGCCTGTGGCCCGCGGGCCGGAGCGCGGCGCCGCCCGCTACAGCAAGTGCACAGGTGATTCATGTTTTTTTATTTTGTGACAGTTTGACCATCAGGTAATTAAAAAAAATCACTGAAACCCATTTAACATTTTTTTTTGCTTAAAGAGGACTTGTAGGCTCTCTTGATATGTATGTTTTGCTATTATATGATAGTCAAGTATATTTTTTCGGGTACAAAGTGTTGATGTTCTGTAACTAGAAATGGATACATGAACTCGAAACTGGGTGTTGGTATTCTCCTATTGAATAGGATTTGTCCGTAGTGCCCCAGAACATGGGTACTTTGGACTGTGCACATTCACCCAATTACTAGTATGCAAAGCGATCAACACCTGACGATCTTGGCATCATGGTTTATACTGTTATGTACTTCTTTACTGTTTTATATTGTTAAACCCAGCTTACATTGTTTACTATAATATTTTCTGTTACTTTTCTCTATCATCTGCCCTGTGGGAAGGGTTAACACATAGCCAGCCAATACTGAGAGACTCTAAGACTTGCGATCTATGGGCTGAGAAGTTGGTAACTTTCCACTTTGTTATAAGATGCACAGTTGAGTTTTGGGAGGAAAATCTCATACAGTGACCTCGGCATGGTCTGAAAAAGATGCTGAATAATTCCTATAGGTCAGAATGGAATCTCTATACAAATGTATGAGAGACTGAAATTGTAGTAATGTTTTTGTAAGGGTTGTGCTTCTCCTCTCCACCCCTTTTCATTAGAAGATTCTATATCATCTAGAAACTGTATTAAAGGCTAGCATTCAGATCCCTTAGTGGTTCTGCACATAGAGATTAGTGGATAGCTGAAGAGACTCTGCCAGACTACCTGTATGACCAAAAGAGAATTTTGAAGATACCAAGTCCATATACTGTCTGAAAGAGTTACCACTGATTGGACTGTTTAGGCACACGCAGTACTGAGAAAAGTCAATAATAATGTTGTGAATTTATTCATATATTTTCAGAAGAAAATAACAGGAGGAGATGCACAATGTAGAAATGCTCTGCAATTGATATTTTTTGGGAGAAAACAGTAGACATGAAAAGAGGAAAGCAGACAGGTCAACTTGATGGTACAATTCTGTATCCCTGAATCTGTCACTAGTGGGAGCTTTTGGCATGTAGATTTATACAACTCTCACTGAACTCAATAATAAACTAATGGTAAACATACTTGTAAACACCACTTCCCCTCTTAGACTGCCTACAGAGATTACACATTTTTTACATGGGTTGTCCAATTTAAAATGAAAAAAAATTAAAATAGGCTACAGCTGCTTGAAAAAGCAAAAAATAATGAAAAGGCTGGATTGGACTATGCTAAAAAACATCTAAAAAAAGCCAGCACAGTTCTCGAAGAGCATTCTTTGGACAGATGAAAGCAAGATCAACCTCTATCAGAATGATGGTAAGAAAAAAGTTTGGTGAAGGCAGGGTACAGCTCCTGATCCAAAGCATACTACATCATCTGTAAAACACAGCAGAGGCAGTGTGATGGCTTGGGCATGTATGGCTGCCTCTGACAGTGGGTCACTAGTGTTTATTGATGATGTGACACAGGACAGAAGCAGCCGGATGAATTCTGAGGTATTCAGAGACATACTGTGTGCTCAAATACAGCCAAATACAGCCAAACTGATTGGCTGGTGCTTCATAATGCAGATGGACAATAACCTTAAACATAAAGTCAAAGCAACCCAGGAGTTTATTAAAGCAGTGGAAAGAAGTGGAATATTTATGAATGGCCAAGTCAGTCACCTGATCTCAACTCAGTTGAGCATGCATTTCACTTGTTAAAGACTAAACTTCAGACAGAAAGGCCACAAACAAAGAGCAACTGAAAAGCGCTGCAGTAAAGACCTGGCAGAGTATTAAAAAGGAGGAAACAGTGTCTGGTGATGTGCATGAGTTCAAGACTTCAGGCAGTCATTGCCAACAAAGGATTTTCAACCAAGTTTTAGAAATTAACATTTTATTTACAATTATTTAATTTGTCCAATTACTTTTAGGCCCCTGAAATGAAGGGATTGTGATTTAAAAATGCTTTAGGTCCTCACATTTTTATGCAATCATTTTGTTCAGCACAATGAATTAAAGCTGAAAGTCTGATCTTCAACTGCATCTGAATTGTTTTGTTCAAAATTCATTGAAGTAATGTACAGAACCAAAATTAGAAAAATTTTGTCTCTGTCCAAATATTAATGGACCTTACTGTACATCTATAGAACTGGCAATATATGGCAAAAACTTGCAAAGACAAATAGATGTCGCCCTATATTCCTAGGTCAAGTATACTCCTTGACAAGAAAGGTCCAAAACAACGCTATGGCATAGAAATTGTTATATTTTCATCCATGTGCTAACATCCTAACATGAATATATAGAATGGAAAGGGGTTAGTTATATATTTACTTTTTACAGAAAATGAAAGGAATATTTATAGACATGCAGTTCAGAGTCTCAGTACTGAAGGGTTTTGGTTGTGATTGTAAAGTAAAATGAGTTTGTGCTCAAAAAGATGCACCTCATTGAATTTCATCAGTTTGGCAGATTACTTGTAATTGTTGAGGAGTAATATGCAAATTCACAAATATCTGCACTTGAAAGATTTATGCTGGAATAGATATGCTGCAGCAGAACATTTTTCACTTCTCAGGTTTCAGTGACCCAACCGGCTGAAAGTGAAACATAAATTATAGAGTGTTTTCCAACTATTATCTGAAAGGTACAATATCTGTGGCGCTCAGAAGCTTCCTAGTTAATAATGCTGACAAGACAATTGTTCAAGAACAAATCTCAAGACACAGGGAGAAAAAGAAAGAATTCATAGGGAAATTAAAGCTATACTTCAACCTTACTCTGCAAACCTAGATTTTCATTGCACTCAATGAATAGGATTGTGTGATTTATTTCATTACACACTGCCATCCCACTTCAGTGTAGATGTGTGGAGTAATTATTGTTGTGATAGATTGGTTATTGTAGGCCAAAGAAGTAATTATTGTGCTCAACGCTTGCTGCAAAAGAAAACGTGAAGCAAAGAATGGAAGAAATTATGGCACCTGAATTTGTTTTAAAGTCCATATTTCATTCAATGTGGCCAGAGGTGTAACCCATGAAGCACAGGGTGGCATCTGGGCTCTCAAAGGGGTTTTCCCATCTGGCTGTTTTTACAGAAGCAGCTCTTCCTTCTCACTTCAGGCTCCCACTTCCATTGCAGGTTGTGGGCAGTTCTGCAGCATTGAATGGCATTTCAGCTCCGCTAGCTCCAATTCCTATCTGTGCCAGTTCTAATTAAATTGGTCAAGGAGGGGTTTTGAAAATAAAATGACACTGCCCAAAAAGTATGTTCACACGGCGTTTTTGGATCTGATTTTGGATCCGTGTTGGATCCAAAAATTAGATCCAAAAATGCTGCAGCGATTGGATCCTAAACAGATCCAACACATATCCAATACGCAGCTGCGTGTTTTGATAAGTGTTAGATGCAGCAGGATCGCACCTTACAGTTTAAAATAGGTCTCCTGCTGTGTCTTTCAGAACAAGAACTGACATGTCAATTCTTGGGACAGATCCAAAAGACGGGGTGAAACATGCATCGCCGATCACTAGTGTGAACGCCGATGCGTGTTTCTAATAAAAACCAATGTAAATCATATTGCTATTTATTAGATACGTGGTTGGGTCTGTTTGGAGTGCGGCAGATGGATCCAAGCATGTATCTCCTATCGTTTCTTCACACGCCGTGTGAACATACCCTAAATGTGAGCTGGCAGAGCTGTATTTGTCATAACAGGAAGCCGCCAAGACTAGCAGAGTGATTCTTAAATTTACACCTATCGGTGCATTTACAGACAAGTATAACAGTGGTAAAGTTTTTGTCCATGAAAAACATGTGATCCGAAATTAAGAAGCAAGCTGTCATCACACACAACAGAAAGTGACGTCAAAAGCCCAGCCACTGCGAGAGCAAAGAGAGATGGTTGCTAACTTAGGATAACAACTGTCAACAAGCAGGAAAGAAATACTACTCTATCTTTGAAATGAAGCAAAATCAGACGAGCAATGCTGGATAATCTTTATTTACCTTTTCCTAAGTGATTATAGGGGTTTTGCCACAAAGTCATTTCATGCCTGGTTTATTCAGCTTCAGCTTTCAGTGTCCTCAAAAGGGAGAGTGTATGATTGGTTTGAACTGCATATCATGTGACTCAGCAGACTGACATCACCATGCCTTTCCCCACAGTGTGCTCACTTTAATCAAAGGTCTGTTTATGGAAAGAGCTGTGAGTGGCTACAATGTAGCTGAGTGGTTAGCACTTCTACCTTTCAGCATAGGGATTCTAGGTTCAAATAACAGGAGCCAAACGTGGATTTTTTTTCCATCCCAAAGCACATGCCTAATTGAGGTTTCTTTTTTCCTTTTATTTACTTGCACTGTTTAACTAATTACTAAGGAGTACAGAGGACAGAAGTAGAATGACAGTGTCAGGGGTTGAATACTCGCTTAGCGGTGAGTGTGTGGATTGCTAGATAGGGAATAGACTGACAGTAGCTGCATGAGAACAGATGTGATGTCTGAGCATGTGCGGACAGAACTGAGAAGCTTTCATCACTGGTCGCATCCTCTGGACACGAGCTGTACACTATGGATCACTATGGGAGCAGCTAAAACCAAAATAGTACAGAATTTTTAATAATGGTGCATGATGAAAATGTTTATTACATCAGTTTAACTTCGTGGTTAAACCCCTATAATGCTAATAATAGCATAGGAATACCCACTTTAACAGGTTTTCTCACTACAAGAATTTTTCTAAATACATTGGTCTATTGCATACACGCCAACTCTCCCGATTTGCCAGCAGGCAGCAGGGGTTCTTTAAATGACCGCAGCGCTGGAGTAGCATCAGGACGCTGCTCCAGCGCCACTTGGGCCGTTCCTACAGGCGGGTGAGGTGGCACAGAGTCAGTCAGCAGCTGCACACTCCGCCCCAGGAGATCTCCAGAACTGGACGCGCTGCAGGGAACCTGGTGAAGTAAGTGGCTTTTATTATTTTATTTTTATTAGCTATAGGGGCACTACTTGGCTATATGGGCACTACCTGGCTATAAGGGGGCACTACCTGGTTATATGAGGCATCTACCTGGCTACAAGGGGGCAGTACCTGGCTCCCAGGGGGCAGTACCTGGCTATAAGGGGCATCTATCTGGCTATAAGGGGCATCTACCTGGCTATAAGGGGCACTAACTTGCTATAAGGGGCATCTACCTGGCTACAAGGGGGTACTACTTGGATACAAGGGACATCTACCTGGCTACAAGGTGGCACTATCTGGCTATAAGGGGCATCTACCTGGCTACAAGGGGGCACTACCTGGCTATAAGGGCACTACCTGGCTATAAGGGGCCACTACCTGGCTATAAGGGGCTACTACCTGGTTAAAAGGGGGAATCTACCTGGCTGTAAGGGGGCATCTACCTGTCTATAGGGGGCACTACCTGGATAAAGGGGGCTACTACCTGGATAAAAGGGGCTACTACTTGGCTATAGGGGGCAACAACCTGGATTTCTTCCAGAGCCGTTATGCAGTTAGGTGGAGTGAGGTGCGGCTTTTCCTAAGGGGCATGGCTCACAAACAAGATGGGCGTGGCCATGCAAAAAAAAATCTTGCCACGGCTCGCTACATGTGCCCTCCCTTCTAGTCTCCCACTTTCCAACTTTCAAAATACAGATCAGTGTCGCAGGGGTGTGACACACGTCTGTACTCACACCCCCTGCAACGCTGGCCGCCGCCCCAGGAGATCTCCAGAACTGGACGCGCTGCAGGGAACCTGGTGAGGTAAGTGGCTTTTATTATTTTATTTTTATTAGCTATAATGGGCCACTACCTGGAAATAAGGGGCATCTACCTGGCTACAAGGGGGCACTACCTGGCCATAAGGGGGCACTGCCTGACTATAAGGGGTACTACCTGGCTACAAGGGGGCACTACCTGGCTATAAGGGGCACTACCTGGCTATAGGGAGCATCTACCTGGCTACAAGGGGGCACTACCTGGCTACAAGGGGGCACTACCTGGCTATAGGGGGCACTACCTGGCTACAAGGGGCACTACCTGGCTATAGGGGGCACTACCTGGCTACAAGGGGCACTACCTGGCTATAAGGGCACTACCTGGCTATAAGGAGCCACTACCTGGCTATAAGGGGCACTACCTGGCTATAAGGGGCTACTACCTGGCTATAAGGGGGCATCTACCTGGCTATAAGGGGGCATCTACCTGGCTATAAGGGGCACTACCTGGATAAAGGGGGCTACTACTTGGCTATAGGGGCAACAACCTGGCTTTCTTCCAGAGCCGTTATGCAGTTAGGTGGAGTGAGGTGCGGCTTTTCCTAAGGGACGCGGCTCACAAAAAAAATGGGCATGGCCATGCAAAAAAATGGTTTTGCTAAGGTCCGCTACATGCGCCGCCCCTTCTAGTCTCCCACTTTCCAACTTTCAAAAGTTGGCAAGTATGGTCTTTTGATATTGCACACTTGTCACACTTCCAGATTAGACAGAGAGCAAGAAGTTATGTCACCATGGTCAGAAGGATTAGATTCATTAATTAATTAGTGAAAAGCACTTGTATTCACTCCTCAGAGCTATGCTTTTGTTTAGTGAATACTAAATCTTCTGCACTTATGTCAGTGTATTGGCTCAGCTAGTTACGGAGAAGCTAAGTATGTTAATCACTGCTTAAGAACCACCCACGGCCTGAACATGCACTGCAAGTCTGAAGCTACCTGTAACTTTGTGAAACAGCATAGTGAGAAAACCTATTTAAATAAATTTGCTTTGTTTTTCCACAGGAAATAAGCAACTAATTTGCAATGAAATCTGCAAGACATTCTATACATAATCATGAGGATTTAATCTATTGCAGATTATGTAAACAAGTCTATAGGGAAAATCTGTAGGAAATAATACACAAGAGAAATTGCTGTAGATTTAAAAATCTCTGCACTGCAATTCAGTGTCTTTGCTGTAAATTTCCATAGCATATAGCTGAAATCTGTTAATATCCACTTGTCTGCTACAGTACTCCACAAATGCTTTTTCCTGTGCATATTCACAGAAAAACAATTCTCCATGTGAATGTAACCTTATATTTCACGAAAAGTAATTATGCACATGTAAAAAAATTCCTTCTTTAGAAGAGGTGACTGATGTTCCATACACAAGTCACACACCCTATGACCTGCCATGGTAAGGCTGTGATTGACATGCAAAATTAGAAACTACATTAAATAATTTAGTGCTTTCTAGGTGAAGATGGTAAAAAACTATCAATTTGCCTTGGAAATTAAAGGGAAGCCCAGGAAGGGTATGTAAACTTGTGTTGGGGCAGATTGTGATTTGCAGTGCTGCCGGTGTTAAGGGCTCATCTGCATCATTTATTCACTGCTTCTACAACCTTGTTCTATAGCTTTTCAGCTATTTTTTATTCATCATGTATCATAGCTAACACAATGTAAAGCATTGCAAGCATTCTGGCTGCAGATAACGCAGTCAAGAGAATTTGGCAGATAACCTCTTTTTTGATGAAGTAAAAAATGTAAGCTTGCTTTTCCTGTATGTAGACATATGAATATTTCAGTATTTACTTCAATATCCATATGCAGATACATTACACTGCAGCAACGGAGAGACATTATTTTCTACAGCAGAAAGGCCGGCTGGCTGTTAACACGCTTCCCATATAGCAACTTGCCATTGATTTGTAGCTCTATACCTCTCCAGTCTGACTTCTGGTTAAGCCCTATACTATTCCTTTGTAATAAATAATTCAAGGTTTATAGATTCAGCCCCATTACACAGATATATGATTTTACATTTGTATAATGGAGAAGATGCTCTGCAGCTTAAAACTAGAGATACAGCCATTACTGCTCTGGCCCTGAGAATTGTAGCATTTAGAAATCAGGAATGAACAATCAGTTTTATTGTACAATTGCAAAAACAATCACAGCTCAGCAGGAGCAATAAACCACTGGGATAATCCCCATTGCTTGTATTACTGCCATATGTAGCGTACAGCAGGTTATATCATTATAGTGTTGACAGGGAGCAGCCAAGTAATATTTCTATCTGGAATTTTAATTAATCAACTGTTTAAGGTTTAACCATGTTGCTCAAAAGGGTTAGAACAACCCCTTTTCATTACACAGCTTCCCTTACAATGAGCTGATTGGGGAGGTACCACTACTACAACCACCATTGGTCACCATTATCACGAGGAGTCCTCAATAATGAATGTATCAGCAAAGTCGGCCTATCCTGAACAGTAATAAGTCAAATCTCAAAGCTATGGCTACCATATCAGTTGCCATAGAGAGTACCTCCAAGCTATATAAGATATAAATTAGGCCTCTTTTCAGGTTCTACTGGATATCACAACTCTTTGAACCAAATGAGGTGAGAAATTCCATACTTTAAAACATACTTGCTAACTGGTAAGGGACGTCAGGGAGATGCTAAAAGGTGACGTACAAAGCACTGCTTTTGTTTTAGCTTCCCTGTTCTACCCAATTATATAGGACACTTTCTAAATCTAAACCACTTAAATCTCAAATAATGAATGTGACCTCTTTATTTTACTCCAAAAGAAGTACAGATCCCAGACCAGATCCTTTAAACAAATACAGACACCTTAATAACAAATATAAAACCCAGATCAGGCAAATATTTATTACAATTTGTTGGTGGGAAAAACAAAACAAACCCCTACATTATTCAGAACAGACCCCAAAATGATTTAAAACCCTCAGAACACTAAACTGATGCAAACCTCAGACAAGATCACTAAATTCATTAAGATCCTAGAGAAAACCTTTTTGCTCATTCAAACTGCAGTTGTTGTGCTCGGTCCTGATTCAATCCATGATGCCTTAAGCAAATCCACACTAGACTCCCTTACCTAGAGATATTGGACCCTAAGGCGTGTTCACACGGCCCTTTTCCCGACGGATTGTGCGCGTATTTGAGCGCACAAATCCGCCGTGAATAAGCGGCGGACGGTGCGGGGCCCGAGCGCGGCGGGGGCGCCGCTCCGGCCCCATAGACCAATGCATTGTTTACGGCGCGTTCCCCGCGTAAATTAATGTGCATGTCCTTTCTCCCACCCGCGGCGGATTCGCCGAGCGGGAGGACGACGGATTCCACTGTTCTCAATGAAAAGCAGTGGATTACCGTAATTGCTGCCGCGGATTGGCGCCGTACTGAAGCCAAATCCGGCGCGCAGTACGGCGCCAATACGCGGCAGAATAAGCCGTGTGAACGAGGCCAAAACAGACACAGATCCCAAACCAGGTCATTAGCAATTTACCTACAGCAAAACAGTGCAGTTGCTAGCAAGTCCTGTTTATGCTCTGATTTCCCCACAAAGCACAGACAACGCCACATCATGGGAGACCCTAACAATAGTTCTTGTTGTTTAAATTCTGTTTCTTAGTTATATTTGTTCCTAGTAAATATAGGTGACCACTTATATGACCAATAGGATAGGAATTGTTATGCAGCATATTTAGCATCCAAAAGAGAAAACCTTGCTATGCAGTGAAACTTGCCTTACTTACATACTGCTGCCTAAGCCCGTGTTCACACGGTTTATTCAAGCCGTAATTGCAAGCCGGCTTGAATAGAACAGAGCAGATCTGCCACTTATGGCGACATGTATGAATTCGAATGCGTTATTTTTTTATTTATTTGGCGCCTACACTTTGGCGCATTAGTAATGTGCCAAACATGTGTAAAGGCGATAGATAGGCTGGAAATAAAAGTTATTAGAATAGCATGTCAGTGAATAGAAACAATGGTAGTGATCTTGCTTGGTGGACCACAGATCCCAGCAATACCTGTGCTGTGCTGGCTCTTGCTGTATGCAGAATAAAGGGTGAGAGCAGCAAAAATACTCTTCAAAATGTTCCTTATTTCTCAACTTCCACCAGTACAATAATAACAAGTAATTTCTGATAATTATCAAACTATAGAAAATGTAATTATTTATAATTAATAAAAAAATGTTATCATACAAAAATAATATAAAAATATATAATATCCCAAAATATAAAAATATCTCCTATAAAATGTATTTAAAATTCATAGAATCTAACACTAGTTTTAGATTAATTAACTCACTGATGATGAGCAGATTTTTTTAATTTTTACTACATTAAATTTGAAATTTACTTTTGCATCTCTCACCCTTTATTCTACATACAAGAACCAGCACAGCACAGGTCTTGCTGGGATCTGTGGTCCACCAAGCAAGACCACTACCATTGTTTCTATTCACTGACATGCTATTCTAATGACTTTTATTTCCAGCCTATCTATAGCCTTTATACATGTTTGGCACATTACTAATGCGCCAAATTTTCATTATGCGCCAAACACACAGGCAGCGTGATGAACTTTTTTAATCACCATTTTTAATCACGCAAAATCTACTTTCATATATTCAGGCGCATTATAAACTGAATATAATGAATGCAATAATTCACTGAAGCGCCTTCCTTCATATGTATTTCAAAGTTCGGCACATTACACTCTATGCCCATACAAAGTTTGGCGCATTGCATAGAGCTTAATGCGCCAGACTTCGTATGGGCATAGAGTGTAATGCGCCAAAAGTTGAGAGAAGTTTGCCACATTAAGCTCTATGTAATGCGCCAAAAATCTTCATACTGTCTTATTCTACACTCTTCTATATCTATTTAGAACTGGGTTGTCGGCGCTAAGTATAAAAAAATACGCATTCAAATTCATACATGTTGCCCGTAGTGAGGAATGATAGGAGGTAACATGTTGAGCATACACATCTTCTGAAATACTCTGTGCTGATGTAAGCTAAATGTATATGTATGTAGACCAGTGGTTCCAACTTGCAGCAATCTACCTATTGCGTTCTGGCCGGCACTGTAAGACACATGTGGTAATGCAATGCTGGGGGGTTGCAGTTAACAGATGGAGAGACTGAGGTGGAAACCTAGGTCTAGACATTGGGCTATTCCAACAATGTCATCAAACATTTAAAATGTCAATCGATTTCTAAAACCAAGATTAAACAAACATTATAAACAGTTGAGCTTCAAAATCATTCTAAAATGCAAATTTAAACAGACATCAATAGGCTTCAATATTTTAGGTTGGCATAAACAGCTCATATGATTTGACATTAATTGGCTCAGTAATTAGAATTTGCAAATGTTTTGTTTGATGTGATCTTAGGAAATTACCTGTACAAAACTGACACTTTCATAGGAACATATAGATCAGACTGATCCCCTGGACACATATAACAAAAAGAGATTACATAGGCTTACTTTCACAGACAACACCACATCTGTCCACAGGTTAAGTGTGGTATTGCAGCTCAGCCCCATTCACTTTAAGTGCTGAGTTGAAATATCTGGTGCTGTTTCTGAATGAAAATAGCCATCACAGATCTTGGAGCACTATAGAACAGCAGCAGTAGGGAATCAAAGGATAAGTATGTATTTTTTTTATTTTTTCCAATCCGGCTACCTTTAGTATTACTTTTGAAAAACTGGAGCAACCATTTAACTATTTACGGATATCCATTGATAAGGTATGTACTTCCACGACCCTCACCTATGGGGCAAACAAGGTTCCTCCTTTGTAAACTAATAATGACCATTTTCCCAATAGAAATTAATTGTGTTATATTGCATGTGTCCCTTTCCATTGCACTGTATGCATGGGGAGGAAGATATTTAATTTTTTACCAACAAGTTTACTATTTGGCAGACTAAAATATCTGCATGAGGTGCTCATTGTGTTGTGCGCTGCAGAAAATTATTAAAACTGAAAATAAAAAAGTAAAAAATAATCAATTAAAATAATTGCATCAAATATATGTTTGTGTGTAATTATATGTAAATAATGTGATTGATGTCAGATCTAATTTAAATAAATAAAGTACCAAAACCAACCTTATTACATAAACACAAAAGCCAAGGTCAGTACATAAACACTGTACCAGTAACACAAGTACAGTACCAGCACCAAGCTTATTTCAGAGATAAATGACTAATTAAGTTTATCTCTTAATACATTTGTGAAATAACAGCTCCAAGAATCACCTGAACAATTGCAATGCAGTATGCAGGGAGTTGTCACTTCCCAATCAGGAAAGGCTACCATCCATCATTTGCTATGACCATGTAAGTGGTTACATGACTTGACATTCAATCACAAGTAGGTTACGTCTTCTCTGAATGGAGCCTTTCACTTACCTTTTCTTCTCCACCTGGCCCAGACCTCTATGACCTCAAGGACAAATATATCAGGTTCCTCATTTTTTCATATCTTTAACCCCTTTGTTAAGACAAATTCCCCACTTAGTCAAACACTGTGCCCTGAATACAACAGTGCCACAAAGGGCACGCATGAGAGGCAGAAACAATTCCACTTCTTTCTGGCTCTGAAAATTGGTAGTTATTTTAAAAACTAGCTCAGGAAAACCAGCCAAATTTTACCCCTGACTCCTTGGTCAGAAAATATGCCCCAATATTTGAATGCAAGTCCATATAGTTCCATTCACTTTAACTTTTTTGCCAACTAAGACATGGCAGGGTGATTTAAAAAGAGCTCTATAGTTTCCTAAAGTTTAGGCTTGTTTCCTGGTCCTCTTCCTACACTGCCCCGGACCTTAGAGCCCTGGCACTGTTTTGGGGACTAAAACCTCTGCAAGTAATCAAACCAAATAAACAATGAGAGGAAATAAGAGAAAAGTTCCTAAATGGAATAAGAGGGGTGACATGGTGCAATTTTTCTATAAAGGATAAGTTGCTTCATATGGAAAGAGGAAAAAACTAAAACCATTAATAAACCAGTCACCAGATATAAAATAAAATCTGAAGCTGAGATATCTGCAGCCAGGTTAGACTTTGTACGAGCTATGGATTATAGATACATCAGTTGTGGTAAAATAGTTATTCAGATGAGAGTGAGGGAAAAAACAGTAACCTAGCTGCAAAGTTTATGACTGAAGCAAGGCCAGTTCATTAGGTCAGATGCCAGTTTTAGTATTTTAGCCGAGAAATGATTTCAGTGATTATTGTGTTATCAGTGTTATGATAAGGCGGGAATAGATACAAGAGTGTTTTCTTTACCTTTGCCCATCAAACGTCACCTACTTTGCAAGGATATATAAAATTCTATGCAGTGTGCTCAAGATGTAGGTATCACCGAAAGCAGGAGAAAGGCTATGTCCTCAAATAGACTAAGGCTGCTACTGTTGGCAAGAAGGTAATACTTGTAATGGTTTGGAACTACATATAAATAATAAAATAATAATAATGGCAGACAGACAGGTGCTAGAAACTTCACCAATAAAAAAAACTACTGTACATAAAATTAGGCTTAAGCATGTCTCTACAGAAGGGAACCAATAATTACATGTTATGGTTTAACATGATCAGCATACAGGAACAGTCTCAAACCAGATGTTTGTTTAAAGAAAAAAAGAGATCACACCTACATGAAATACACCCACAAAGAAAATATACAAAAACAACAACAACAATAATAATAATAATAATAAATAATAATAATAATAAGAAGAAATAATACTTTTATTAGCACAAGATTAGGTCCAAAGGATTAAAACAATTGGAAAGGCAAACATGCCTACTGAAATAGCCAACCTCTTGTATTGTACATTCACAAGGAGGAATCCACTATGGCAAGTATGAAAATAACACTCAAACAGGTGGTAGCCATCATCAGCCATCATCATCTACAGTATTTACAGCATTTAGTCCTAAAGAAGACATCTATAACACAGAGGCATTGTTAAGGCCTCTACAAGACCTCAAGTGCCTTCAGCACAGGCCAAGGCCAAAGCATTAAAGGGGTTGTCTCGCTACAAAGAATAGCTTTCAAATTGTAGGGAACACAAAATAAAGACATTTTCCAAATATATTGAATTGTTCCTCTGTTTTCCCTAAGGAGATACAAGAGTATTTATGACCTCCCTGGCTATTTCAGATCCCTCAGTAACTGACCTGTAAACAATTCTCCCCCTGATATTTGTGCAATGAGATAACAGTGAGTGATGTCATCACACAGGTCATGGCAGTGTCCTTGCTGCTGAGCAGTAAAAAGCTTGATTTATGTAAAATAAACAGAACTGTAATTAGGGCTTTTGTTTTGGGGATCAGATGAGAAGTCCGTTAGTAGTTTGAAGAAGCTAATCTGATCTAATTAGCATCTTAAAGCACAGCATGGAGCTGTACAAGCATGGAGCTTATGCAAATGAGTTAGTCTGAACCAGGAAGTGACAGAGTATTTCATTCATGCATTCTCTGAAACTCTGAAGGGAGACAACTCCTTTAAGCCTGGTGGCCCTAATTTTAGCCTTGGCTGACTATTTTTCAATCTTTCAATATAACCTGGCACTCAGGGTGTTCTCACAAATGAAATACAGTTCTTAGCTACAAAGTCCTAAACATTTGACTGGGGGCTAGTTGTCCTTTTGCTTTCCAATAATTATGGCCTCTCAGTTATTCTCCCTCTTCTGAAACTCCAGTGCACGTTTCTCAGTATTTAGTGGATAGTACTCTTACCCACACAGTGGTGTGACCTTTCTTAGGCTATGTCTATACAGCACTGGATTCTCGTTGTATTTTCACCGGATTCAGTTTTGTACCAAAACTACAAAAAAGAGTAATATACCTACTAATTCTTTTTGTACCTAACATAAGACTTAGTACAAACTTTAATACACCATGATAAAAATATGAAACACCTATAGAAAAATGACTACCTATATATCAGAAAATAAAGAAATTCTACCTACCAAGAAGTAGAGTAACCGCCCCGATAAGGGCAACCCTACCAGGAACCTACAAAATATCATCAGAAGAGTCTCAAAGATATACTCACTGCATTATTCAACTCAGAAAATCAATAACTCAAACTGCTTAAAAAGCAGGAAAAATAGATACTAAAGATTGTCCCAAAACCTTTTGTCCACATTACGAGCTTTATCATGAAACAAGATAGATACTATAGATTGTCCCAATCCTTTTGTTCTACGTGTTTCTCATCGCACAGTAACTGGGGTTCATCAGGGACTTTTTGGCAAATTAGCTACTATCTCTTATCATATGCATAGGTTAAATACCTCACAGACTTTTTTCTCTTATTTTTCTCCCAGATTACATGCTGTCTTTTACAAAATGTATTAGTTAGATATCTAAAAAAAAAGATAAGGTAGACCAATAACAATCAAAATAGAAACATGTGATGAATGTACCGCATTGCTCACCGTTATCAGGTGGTCAGCATGATGAAAAAGATATTGTACTTACAGTCCCATAGTCGTATCAGTATTGGCAAGACTCATTACTGATCACGATAGCTGATTTGAATAGCTGACCAATCTGCATACACTGTAAGCACTTGATGGAGATAAAATATTGAGGCAGAGGACTGTACTCAGTGTTGTGTAAACCGCAATGAAAAGTCCATGCTGTAGTCTACACCGCACGGATTTTTTCCGCTCAGTTCTGAAATCTGCCAGATTTCGGTGGATTTTCAAACCTGTTGAATTCCTGTGCATTCAATGTATGAGGCCGACGGCAATTCTGAAAACCGTCCGTGGTTTTTAGTACAAATCTGCCCTAAAAAACGTGGTCCAGCGATGTTAAAATGCCGGCGAATTTTGGACGCCATTTTAACATTGCTGTGTAGACATAGCCTTATGCATCACAGACCACAACAGTTCACCTCCCTTCTTCAGAGGTAGCCTCCTGATTGCCTGGCCAAATTGCACCGTCCACTAGGGTAGCACACCCTTTCAAATACATGGAGATGGGTATTAAACAATTTGTATACACAGTGTGCTATTTTTTAAAAGAACAGATATAGATATATATATATATATATATATATATATATATATATATATATATATATATATATATATATATATATATATATATATATATAGCTGCTATTCATCACCAGTGTTAGATCCAGACAGCAGAAGAGTAGAAAGGTCTATGCTCTCCTACAGCTCATCCAAACACTTTCCTTATGGCAAATTCCTCACCACTGTGTCAGTGTCACTATTGATTTGCAATCCATCAGTAACAGTACTGTGAAGTCCATTACATGGAAACTTCTTCCTTTTCATTTTTCAAAATTTTTCCTAAGTAATTTCAAAACTTTAAAGTTACATATTTATCTGCATTTGTCCATAACAGAAAGTGATGGTTAGGATATGTCATCACTGGTGTAAATCAGACTGCCAGGACCCCTAGTAAATGCTAACAATGAAGTGGCCACTGTTCCATTGTGAGGGTGCATTTGCACAGTTTTATGTTATTCACTTGAATTGTTTTATTTTTTTATTGATAGAGTCCAGTATAAAGACTTATTTTTAATGCGGTTATTTAAATAATAAAATAAAATGCTTCAAGAATTTAAATAATGTCCGCAAAATGTGCTCAGTCACAATCCACTTCAGTTTTTTACTTTTCATAGGTTTTTGATAGGGTTCCTATTAAAGGTTCATCAGGGAATCTTCTTTTTAGGGCTTGTCCCCACGGCAGGGTTTACAGTCGGTTTTACAGACGGTTTTCAGATTTGAAAACCATCTGTAAAGTGACTGTCAAACTTTTACATTGATTAAAATAGATAATCCATGTAGTAGTCCACACTGCACAGATTTTCTGCCTGACGGTTTTTGACACGTCCGAAAAACCTAGAACATGTTAATTCTTCTGCCCGGTTTTTAGGGCAGAGCATGAACATGTGGATGCGAAGGAGGACACCTTGAATCCACAAACTAAGGACAAAAGTCGTCCCAATATGTGCCAAAGACAAAATTCCCGTATTAGGTCTTTGCCGTGGGAACGCACCCTAAAAGTGCTCTACCACATACTGTATATCTGTAACACAAGAAATAAAAGACCAATAACGGCTAGGCTTTCCCTAACTGTTACCTGTCACTCTGACCCTACAAACAAGGCACCTGCCCTGAGAAGGACAACCCCAACACTCAAAATCTGCACGACCTAATTTAAAATCATACAATATGTTATAACTAAAATTGATGACATTATACATCAAATCTCTCTCCTATAGTAGAAAGAATAATAAAGTCAGTAGAAGCCTAATGAATTAATAGTTCATCTTTTTAATCATCTCATTTATGAAAAACACTTATTTTGTTTTAACCAAATTAAAAGTTAAAGGGATTTTCTCACCATGCTGTTTTAAAGAGTTACAAGCAGCTTCAGGCTCACACTTCCTAATTAGGCTGTAGGTGGGTATATAGCAGTGATTGACATATTAGCTCTGCTATCCCTAACTGAACCTGTTAGGCTATGTTCACACGGCTTAAAATTGGACGTATTTCAGTCCGTAATTACGCGCCGGGGTGCGCAAATTACGGCTGGAATACGTCCCAGTCATTACGGTAATCCACAGTTCTCATAGAGAACTATGGATTACATCTCCTCTCCCTGCTCGGCGAATACGCTGAGGGGGGAGATAAGTGACATGTGAATTACCAGTGTCGTATACGTGCCGCTGGTAATGAAAGCCTATGGGCTGGCTCCCCCGCTCCCGCCCCGCCCCCGGATATACGGCGTAATTGCGGGGCGTAATTACACCCTGCAAATACACCGTGTGAACATAGCCTTATAGTGATATGACTGCTGAAGGTTTGTAAACAGTAGTGCACAAGGCTACAGAGCTCTAAAGGGTTAACGTTTGCCAGCAAGTAATGTAACAAGCTCTCTTCTTCAAGATAAGGAACAGAGCAGGGAGTGACCTCACAAGTAAGACCAGCCTGTAAGAGAAAAAAAGGGGTAACCGTTAACCAGGAAAGCTAGTGTGTCAACATAGGAGATAAGATCTGTTCCTGACTCTGAAGAGAAACAAAATAAGAAAAGCAATGTATTTAGTAATAATCTTTATTTACCTTTGCCTACATATTTAAAGCCAATTAATGAAGATGGAATACCCCTTTAAGCCTTAATATTAAATTGTTTCAGTAATAGTACTTATTGATTGTTAAAGGATTCTTAAATTTTGTTCTGTTTACCTCTTTTCCTAAATCACTAATCTGATGCACTTGAATAGCTACAAGTGGAAGTAGGTTTTGGTAGTGAAGTCAATATGGGTACTATTGATGGCAACTAAATCCTGGTGTAATGAGCTATATGATCAGGATTATTATACTTTAATTAGAAGAAATGTTTTGCTGTTGTCCTAATAATAGCAGACAACATAAATGTGTATCTGCTGATTCTGTGGCAGTTCCTATGTTTATAGAGCTACTAATTCAGTAGAGTAATTGGTGATCTCTGGTATACATATTTAGAGAAGTCAGACCATCTCCCTAAATTTGCCCATAAATACAGCACTGCCTACCAAATTTCTGCACCCCATAGAGAAAAATTGTCTGGGTCTCTTATCACATTGTTATGGCTTCTATGACTGATGGTAGATCCTTCAGGTTGCGCACACGTTTTGATGTACAGTCATGCCAAGGAGCACCTTGGAGCCTCCTGGTTTTCACCGTTTAATCTCTGAATACACATCTGGTCTTTGTTGCAGAGGACTCTCAGATCACTGCCCACATTGCAGTCACTTACAGCTATGGCTTATGTCCAAACACAGTACTAAGGGAGCAAACAAAAGGCCTAGTTGGGCAGGCAGTAGGTTAAGGGAGGCAGCGTTCAAGAGAGGTCATGGATGAAGCCAAAAGTCAGGACAGGCAGCAGACAAGTAGCGAGTTCAATGGACTACCTGAGGTCAATATCAGGCATGAAAGCTCAAAATGCACTAGTGTTTGCCAAAAAGCGCAATCACAGAATAGGCAGGGACATGGTTGTCCCTTTAAATAGCCACCAGAGTTCTGTCATTGGAGGGTCAAAGAGTTTACATGAATACTGGAGAGCACCCATATCAGACACAGAGGACCAGGCCGGTCGACAGGGCAACCAAGAGAGTAAGGGAGAAAGCTGCATGGAGCTGCACAAGGGTAAGCAGCTGCATGGGAGGTCGCTGACATGAACTGTGGCTTGCTACACACATCTCCTTAACAAGCTGTTATTCGAGCGCAAATGTTATTCAGGAATTATACAGTGACGTGAATTTGGGGTTTAAAGTGTACCTACAGTATAATCTCATTTTATTTAAGTCCTGTGATGATTATTTGTATAATATATATTTATAGTGGTCAGAGCATTTACTCTTCTGTTACAGAAGAAATTACAAAACTGGATGCTTGAAGCCATCACTAGGAGGAGAGCACTGTATGCCAATTTATGTAGCTCCAATTAATTAAATCCTAGCTCTATAAAAAGGACCAGTGAAATCCTCTATTTTACTGAACTTTTTTTCCTTGAAAAAAACGGGACATCTTCTTCTCTTGCCTCTTTGTCCCCCCAAAATGTTTTCTGAAAAATTTAAAAATGGGTTTTATCTTTCCAATTTTTAAAAGGGGTTTGTCCTGTGGGCTTGTAACGGGCCCCCTCTGTCTTTCTCACTGGAGCCGTCATCTGATGTTGAGGGATTCTGGCTTTTCGTTGTGTTAACGTTTTTTTACGGTCATAATAATATGGCTCTAATTTTTTTTCCCTCCTTGCCTCCTCTGAAAGCCATAACTTTTTCATTTTTTCACCTACATAGACGTGTGACAGCTTTTATTTTGCAACAAGATTATTTTTTTAATGGGTTTTTTATTCAAATTACCATAAATATACTGGGGAAACGGCAAAAAAAAAATTGAAGTGGGGGAAAAAGGAAAAAAAAAACTTACGCCATGTTGTGTAGTTTTTTTTTTGGATTCATTTTTCCCTTAAAAATTTTCTACAGATTAATATGCACCCCCGGCAATACAAACATGTGGGGTTTCCTTTATTTTTTTTCGACCAAAAAAATTTTTCCAACATTTTCAAATTTGAAATTTGCAGGGCGCCTTTTTGTGCGACCAAAAAATTTTTTGTACTGCCCCCAACAATTGATGGGGGGGCATTTTTTTGGGCTGAAATTTACTTTTTTTGCACAGTTTGGAATGCTGCGCTTTTTTATCCTTTTTTTCCCAATTTTTTGAGATAAAATGGACCCAAAAAAACACAATTTTTTGGCTTTTGGATTTTTTTTTTCTACGGGTTCAGGCACAGTAAATATGTTAATTTTAATAGATCGGACTTTTTCGGATCGGGGAAAAACCAAAATTGTGTAATTTTTTTTATTTTTTTTTATTTGTAAAATGGCAAAAGGGGTCTGATTTTAACGTTTAATACTTTTTTTTTTTAACTTTAATTTGATCCCCAAGGGGAGCTTCACACTATAGGCCAATCGTTTATACAGCCTAATGCTTGCTTAAAAAAAATGCATTAGGGCGTAGCAAGATGGCGGTTTCCCCTCTTCCTGCCACGGTCGGTTTTGCCATCGGCCCATACAATTGAATGTATGGGAATCTGACAGAAATCCATCAGAATCCTGTGGAATATACAATATGTTGTATATTCCACAGGATTTTAAATCTGACTGTAAAAAAAAACATGCTGTTTGGTCTACAGCACGGGTTTTTCATTATTGTCTATGCAGCACAGGGTACCGGCGGATTTTCAGCAGATTTAAAATACTGAAGCCGACGAAAAACCACATTAAAACTATGTGTGAAAAACATACCTACTCTGTCAGGACTTTTGCTAACAGAAAAACCCGCGTGGGTGTTATGTGGGGGACTGAAACCTGTGGGGAAGAGAGGGAGTTATGGTTGTCTCATCGCGGTTAGAAACGTGTTAAAGCGGAGGGAAGGAAACCCCGTCCGAACCGGGGATTTGGAAAATTTGGCCCAAGGAAAAACCCGGAAAACCCCGGCTGCCACCCGCTGAAAAAGAACTTGCTTAGGGTGTAGACAGATTGTTAGGGTTTTTTTCTAGGTCAGCCTTACATAACATTGCCGGAAATAAATCCTGTGAGATTTTGGAACAAAATCCTAACCCGGGTTGGTAATTTTTTATTGTACTTGTTGGGGAGATCTTTAATTTGTTAAGGTACTCTGGGAAAGCGGGTTTCTTTTTGGGGGTTTTTAAGCCCTTGTGACAACGACCGCCCCTGAAATACGTGCCCCACTATCGTCCAGTTACCTAGGGTTTTAATGAGGCAAATATCAGCAAGATTTTCTGAGTCCGCAAAATATCGGTGAGTCCAGAGGAAATTGTACGATGGCATGCCACGTAGCACAAGATTCCCGGTTTGTGTCTATGTGTATGTGTTCTTGAGGTATCCGGGTAATACCCCTTTTTTATTTAGAACCCCGTAAAAAATTTGTTGGGTTTAAATGGTTTGGGGCGTTTCTCTCGTCTGTGACTTCGCTGTATTCCGGGAAGCCCACCTCGGTAAATGGCTTTCATCCTCACACACTGATTCTGTTAGCGCTGATTGGATAATGTCAGACTCTGCAGGGACACTCCCCCCAATTGGGAACACCCATCTGACAGATTCCCTTTTTTCTTTCAAGGAAAACAAGGAACTATTTTTATAAAATAACATGTCAAAAACAGCCACTGCCCCTCTTTACCCCTTAACGACCGGGGCTATGAGTACGTCCCCGGGCCCCGCTAAGGGTTTTGGCGGGGGATCGCGCCGCACCCCCCCGCACACCCGCGGTTGTTAGAGCAAATCCTGCTAACACCGGCAGTAACACCCCCCGGGGTGGCCCCCCCCGCTGGCCTGTTTACCCATCCCCGCGCCAAAGAGCCGCGGCGTCTAAATGAATCCCGACGGTGCCCCACCGTCGTACGGTCATCCACGACGGCCTTAAAGGGGGCTCCCCACATTCCCGGCGTTTGCCCCACTTCCGCCGAAACAGGAAGTGGGGAAACCGCCATCTTTGACACCCTAAAATTGCCTAGCAATGCTTGGTGTATTAAAAATCGCGCCCCCTGTGGTCAAGTCCCATAGAGGCCTCAATTTCAAAAAAAAAAAAAAAAAAAATTTTTTAAATCAAAAAAAAAAGTTTTAAAAAGTTCAAATCAATCCCCCTTTCCCATTTTACAAATAAAAACATTTTAAAAATAAAAAAAAGTTACACAATTTGGGGATCGCCGCGTCCGAAAAAGTCCGATTAAAAAATAAACATCATTTTTCCCGTACACTGAAACCGTAAAAAAAAAAATTCCAAACCCAAAAAATTTCGTTTTTGGTCAATTTTACATCACTGAAAAAAAGGAATAAAAATGATCAAAAAGTTGCATGATTCCAAACTGCTAGCGATAAAAAATTTTACTTCACCCGCAAAAAAAGCCCCCCTGACGCCTAGGTGTTATACAAAAAAGTTTTTGGGCACAAAATGGCCCGGGGGCAAATTTCAAAATACAAAATTTTTGGAATTTTTTTAGGGTACCAAACATAAGGGAAACCCTACATGTTTTATTCCCGGATGGTAACAACCTGTAGAAAAAGAAACACATTATATTTCCGAAGATTGAACGCCGTAAAAGAAAAAACCCCGAAAAAAATGGCAAAAAAAAAAAATTTTTTTTCACAATTTCCCCCATTTGGGAATTTTTTTTTGGTTTTCCCCCAGTGTATTCTAAGATAGTAATAACAAAATTAAAAAGACATATTGTCCCGCAAAATAAAACCCTCATGTACTATGTAGGGGGGAAAAATAAAAAAGTTATGGCTTTCAGAAGGCGGGGAGGGAAAAATAATTGTCACCAAAAAAAAAATGGGGCCCTTTAAGGGGGTTTAAAATTACATTTTTTGCACTAGCACGGGGGGGGGCCCATTTTTGGCTGCGTATGATTAGACCGGTACTGCTCTGATGGCAGTCCTGTAGGTATGTAATCGGTCTTACATCTGGTTCTCCTGGTCATTGCCTCTTTGCTATTAAACACAATGGACCTTCTGTATGAAAGCTGTCTAGCCGAAAGACGCCTTTGTTCCCCATAAAACCCAAATCAGTGCCAGCTTTTATTTTTCCCAGAGCACTTATGAAAAAAAGCTAAACTCTTTTTGGTTTGCACGAGCAAAAGGACAGTCTTACTGCTAACATCTCCATACTAAAGGCCAAGGTCTAAATATAAACACTAAGGGCCACATGTATGAACCCGTTTAGGTCTAAAAATCACTTTTTTGCCCCTAGGTTACTAAGGGAAAAGAGGAGTTTTTAAACCCAAAAAATTTTATACTGGGCCCGAAGTGTAAAACTGTCTTTGTTGCCCTAGCAACAAACCATTTTTTTTATACTGCTCTGAAAACATGAAAGCTGAGCTCTGATTGGTTGCTATGGGCAACAAAGACAGTTCTACTCTTAGACAGTTTTGATAAATAAGGCCCCATATGTTGAAGAGATGATCAGTATACATTATCTCTTCATGCTTAGGGATCTTTCAGTGTGCAGATTCCTTTTATAAAATGAAGAAAGGGGTTCTTCATAACAAGCAGATGGTAGCAGCTAATAGGTTATGTTCCATATGTGTGAGAAAAATTTTTAAATTTTATTAAGAGGGATCATGAAACCATTCAAAGAACAACATAATACCTGTGTGTAGAATTTTAATCAGATGGGCTAATTTTACCTGCAGCCCACATGAATATTTAAAAAAAAAACCTAGTTGCAAACACTGCGAAAGTTCAGAACAAAAATGTAATAATGCCCTTGTGGGAACTGATCATGCCCTGTCAAGACGAGGTTTTTAAAATATGTCCTCATCCTCCCATTGTTCTGTCCCCTGGCTGGAGCTCAGTCCTATAGACATGTCAGTAGCGCGCTCTCTCATAAGTGATCCAATACTGAGCTGCATGCAAGCTGAAAATTAGCTTTATCTCCCTTAAAGCAAAATAAGCAACTTATCTGCAAACATGCAGCATTTCCCACTGCTAAGATAAGGGGGACTTCAAATATTATTTTCGCATTTTCCCTTTCCCATTTTCTTACAATACCCCCCATTGAGATGATTTTATATTCCATCATATCAAACAGGGAAAGGGTTTTTTTTTTCCCCAAAAAATATGTAAAAAAAAATACATGCCCCCCTAATTTAAAAATGCCTCGGATCAATTTTTTCCATTTTAAACAATTAATTTCCAAAACCAGTATTTGATGCATTTGACATAGAATGTCCAGGCACTGCTGTTTTTGCGGCTCATATGATTAAAGGAAAGATCCAACCAATTATCAGAACATTTTAGGGGTTTTCACACGGAGCATTTTTTTTGGTGCATTTTTTTGTGCAGAAATGTACACTTTTAATTGCTGTGCCTTTCTGCACAAAAAAAACGCACCAAAAATGCACCAAGTTTTTTACTTGTCAAACCTCTGTATTACATGCAGTGATTGAGAGATAACGACATGAATTAGGTAGGACAGTCCACTTCATCACAGTGATGCGCTGCAGGACAACTTATTCTGCTCATCGCTGAAGAACAGATGTTTAGATCAGGAGGGTCCAGAGGCTAAAAGAAACATTGCGATGTGGTGTTGTATTCCCAAAAATGAAATTTTAAGATAATTAGAGCATTACCAAATTTGGGTGGTCCAAACTGAACAAATTGCCCAAAATTGCTAGACCACCATGCTAGTGGTCATGATAATATGATGATGTCCCACATAAGGGTAAAGAATGCAAGCTTCCCCATGAGGTATAAATATACACCCCTTCCGTGCACTCCGTCATACAGCGCCCACAGAGCAAGCGAGGATTATTTTAGAGTTTTTAAAACTTTAGGTGACTTTTTTTTAATGGGGCTCCCTTTTTCGGGGTATTTTGAGAAAAACTGTCGTAATCCTGTATGACAAAACTTGGCACAGTCTGCACTAGACACACCACTTTTTAATGCGCCAAATATGCGCCAAAGTCTGGTACAAAACTGCCATACACATCCATACTATGGGTGAAACAAAGTTTGGCGCATAACACTCTATGCCCCAAAATGTTTGCTGCATAACACTGTTTCATACATGCTATCTTTTTCTAACTTCCTCTAATCAATTTAGAATGCGGTCGGAGGCAAATATACAATTTACCTTAGTGTCCTTTGTACTTAGGCTCACAAAAGCATGGGGAGAGATTGGCACATACTTTGGACAGTGTCAGAGTGTCAGTTAAGATTCCTTGCCCCTAACCAGAAGAAATTATTACAAGCAAACTCCATCTATACTAAAAATTGCTTGATAATCTGACTTTGCACATACATCATATACACACTTGCAGCAATAACATTTGAACTGAGTGCTACTTTCTGATCCCACAGCTAGTATATGCTAGTACATGAATGCTGTCCAAGTCATTAACAGTAAATCTGCCTCCAGACCTTTTATCTAAATAGGTACCAAGATATTGTGGTCTCTTTGAACTATCACTGCCAGTTCTTCATTAGTTCTATGAAAGCCATCCATCCATTCTATTGTCTTTTTAGCAAATTTTTTTATGGTCCAAATACAATCATTGGTTTCACATCTTAAGAGGTTATCCAGGCATTTAAAACTGATGGTGTTTCCTTTCCTGCAGTATAAAATCCTCAGGGAAACCTGCAGTGGCTAACCCACATCAAATTGTGCAGATATTTTGGCATATTTGTTGGTACCCTTCCGTTAAAAAAAAAGAACAACCCACAACAGTAACTGAAATAGCTTTGAAATTTATCAAACGCAATAAGAAAATAAAATCTACTGAAAATCAACTGATGAAAATCAGACATTTAAGCTGTGGTTTAACCGAAAAAAAGTATTAAAACGGGCCCCGGAAAAAATTTGATGTTTCCCCAAACCCATAACAAAAATAAAATTTTTTGCACAACATTTTGAGGCACACGCAAAAAAAACAATTTCTGAAACCTTAATTGAATTCTGACTTGTCCATAGTTATTTTAGCCCACTCCTCATGAGCAAACTGCTCCAGCTGTCTCAGGTCTGAAGGGTGCCTGTCCCAGATTACATTTCAGCTCCTTTCACGGATGTCTAATAGGATTTATGGCTCAAAGAAGACCATTTTAGAATAGTCCAATGCATTACCCTTGGCCGTTCTTGGATGTTTTAACTACGTGTTTTGGGTCATTATCCTGTTGGAGGACTCATAACCTGTGACTTAGACCAAGCTTTCTGACACTGGGCAGCACATTTTTTCTCGAGAATGCCTTGATAGTCTTAAGATTTTATTGTACCCTGCAAAAATTCAATTTACCCTGTGCCAGATGTAGAAAAGCAGCCCCAAAATATAACTGAGCTTTCTCCAGGTCTCACAGTAGGTACAATGTTCTTTTCATTGTATGCTTTCATTGTTGGTCTGTGGTGATTACTTCCCAAAAAGCCCAGTTTTTTTCCCAGCACCAAGAAACTTTGTAGTTTATAAAAACCCCTTTCAAATTACAGTCTTGTTTTTTTATCATTTGCTTTCAACGGTGGTTTCCTCCTTGATGATCTTCCATGAAATCCATTTTGGCAAAGACCATTATGGATGGTGCAATCTGACACTAATGCACCTTGTCCTTCGAGTGCACCTCTAATCTTTTTTTGAAGTTGTCCTGGACTCTTTGGTTATCAGTCGTATTATCCTTTAGTATATCTTAAACATAACTCTAGGGAATTCTGTAGGTTGAAAATGTAGCCAATCAACTGTTCAGACATGTGACATCTCTGCACTGTGATATGAAGAATTATGTCATCATAACTGGCATACACAATCTGTCACAGACAGAAAATTGCACCACCTTTATGATTCACTACAGTGGTTTCTCACTACTATACAATATTAATTGGTTCTAGGATGACCATTGTATGTTTAAATCATAACTCTATAAAAAACTAGTAATCAGTTCTGAACCCAAAATGTCACCTAACAAAATCAAAATGAAGTGAAAGAAAAATAAAGCAGATAACAATAAGATAAAGGACTTATAACACAGAAAGACTCCTAAGCATCATCCTCATGCGGAAGAAAAAGGTCCCCTCACCTGTACCTGAAGGAGCTTTCATCCTGGCACATGGAAATAGCAGTACAGAACATGTACCACATTGTAGTATAGAGAGGCACTACTAGACCAGCAATTACTGGATGTTTTTTACTAATACAAAAGTTTTACAAGTAAAATGTTCATGATTAAAGGGGGCGAATTTGATTCTAACGAAGTGGAATTCTTTTAGAATTTCAGGAAAACTTGGGTCGGAACGAAGTCAATTTTGGGGGTCTTCGGGTGAACAAGTTGCTTTCATTGATAAAATGGCTGCGGCACATGGCGTTACATGGGGCAAAGCATTGGGAGGAAGAAGGGCATAGCCTGCATTCATGTGCAAAGAAGCCAATCGGGCCCGCGGGATTCTGTGACGTCACCGCACTATAAAACCGGCGCCCGCTGGGAGTCATCCCGCTCTCACTGTCTGAAGGGAAGGTGCTGCTGCGGGTGAAGCGTTTTTTCGAAAACGATTTTTCACAGCGTTTTTTGGGGTGCCCCCCAGCTTGTTCTCAGAGACTTTTTCTCTGAATTTCTATTTTTTTTTTTGGGGTATTGGATCGAAACCAGTGAGCGTCCACTGCAGCTGCATTTTACATTCAATACCCAAAGTGGGATCAAAACCCTTTTCCGTTGTTTTCATTAAAGAAACAGCTTTTTTAAATACAAATCCCACTTCATTTTTGGCGCTCAATTTTTTTTTGCGCAATTTACATCCGGGTTAATTAAGCGTTGTTTTGCGGTGGCTGACCCCAAGAAACTGTTTTTTAAAAACCAAAATTAAAAATTTTTCTGTAGCCAAATTTCACAAGCAAAGGTTAATTCAACTGATCTCTTTTGTAGGCGTAGAAAAACGCAATTGTAACACCCTACAAACACTATTTTGTGGGGCTCAATTCTTTGTGCAATTTACATCCAAGGGGTTAATTAAGCGTTGTTTTGCTGGTTTGGCCTGAAAAAATAACCTCTTTTTCACGCCAAATATAAAAAAATTTTTTTCCTTAGCCTAATTCAAAGCAAAGGTTAATTCAACTGTATCTCTTGTTGTGTGGAGTAGAAAACAGCAATTGTAACACGCACAAAAGCTCTAGTTTGTGCGGCTATTTTTGGCGCAATTTACATCCGGGGGTTTAATTAAGCGTTTTTTCTGGGGCTGAAAAAAAAATAAACCGTCTTTTCAACCCCAAATATATAAAAATTTTTCCTTACCTAATTCACAAGAAAAGGGTTTAATTACAACTGATCTCTTGTTTGTGGAGTAGAAAACACGCAATTGTAACAGCTCAAAGCTACTAGTTTGTGGGCTCAATTCTTTTGGCGCAATTTACATCCAGGGGTTTAATTAAGCGTTGTTTTTTGCTGGTGGCTACAAAAAAACTGCCCTTTTTTCAACCCCAAAAATATAATAAATTTTTCCTTACCAAAATTCACAAGCAAAAAGGTTAATTACAAAACTGTATCTCTTGTTGTTTGGGGGTAGAAAAAAACCCCGCAATTTTGTAACACGCCCAAAAAGCTACTATTTTGCGGCCAATTTTTTGGCCAATTTAATCCGGGGGTTTAATTAAGCGTTTTTTTTGGGGTGTGCTGAAAAAAATTAAACCTTTCTTTTTCAACGCCAAATATATAAAAATTTTTCCCTTAGTAATTCAAAAGCAAAGGTTAATTAAAACTGTATCTCTTGTTGTTGGAGTAAAAACCCAATTTAACAGCTAAAAAACTACTATTTTTTTTGGGCGCCACCAAATTACCCCCCCCCCAAAAAAAACCCCCCCCTTTTTTTTTGGGGGCCGCTTTTTAAACATCCAAAAAAAGGGGGTTTTTAAATTTAACCGGGTTTTTTTTTGCTGGTGTGCTGACAAAAATAAACCTCTTTTTTCAACCCCAAAATAATAAATTTTTTCCTTTAGCCAAATTTCACAAGCATGGTTAATTAACAACTGTATCTCTTTTGTTGGGTAAAAACAGAAATTGAAACCCCTCAAAGCTACTATTTGTGGGGGCTAAAATTTTCTTTGGGCGAAAAATTTTTCCCCTCCAAAGGGGTTTTAATTTAAAAGCGTTGTTTTTGCTGGTGGGTGCTGGACAAAAAAAAACCGTCTTTTTAAACCCAAAAATAAAAAATTTTTCCCTTGCCTTTTCCAAGCAAAGGTTAATTACAACTGTATCTCTTGATGTGTGGCGTAGAAAACACGCAATTGTAACAGGGCGCAAAAAGCTACAAAAGTTTGTGGGGCTCAATTCCCCTTTACGCAATTTTTACATCCAGGGGTTAATTAAGCGTTGTTTTGTGGGTCTGACAAAAATAAACCTCTTTTTAAAACGCAAAAATATATAAATTTTTTCCCTTTAGCCAAATTTCCCAAAGCAAAGGTTAATTTTACAACTGTATCTCTTGTTTGTGGGTAGAAACACCAATTGTAACACGCTACAAAGCTCTATTTTGTGGGGCCCAATTCTTTGGGGCGCAATTTCCCCGGGTTTAAATTTAACGTTGTTTTTTTTGAAAAAAAAAAATTTTTAAGAAAATAAAATTTTTTTAAAAAAGAAAGGTTAATTAAATGATTTTTTTTAAAAAAAGCAAGAAAGTAAATTATTTTATTTTTTCCTTTTTTTTTTTTTGTTTTTGGGGTGTCTGACAAAAATAAACCGTCTTTTTCAACGCCAAAAAAATTATAAATTTTCCTTACCAATTCAAAAGCAAAAGGTTAATTACAACTGTATCTCTTGTTGGTGGAGTAGAAAACACGCAATGAAACAGCTACAAAGCACAGTTTGTGCGGCTCAATTCTTTGGCGCAATTTACTCCAGGGGGTTAATTAAGCGTTTTTTGCGGTGTGCGACAAAAAAAAACCGTTTTTTTCAACGCAAAATATAAAATTTTTTTCCTTAGCCTAATTACACAAAGGTTAATTACAACTTAAAACTTTTGTTGTGTGGCGTGAAAACACGCAATTTTAACACCTACAAAGCTACTATTTGTGGGGCTAAATTTTCTATTGCGAAATTTTTAATCCAGGGGTTAATTAAAGGGTTTTTTTGCTGGTTGCTGACAAAAAAAAACCGCCTTTTCCAACGCAAAAATAAAAAATTTTTCCTTAGCCTAATTCACAAGAAAAGGGTTTTAATTACAACTGTATCTTTGTTTTGTGTGGCGTAGAAAACACGCAATGTAACACGCTAAAAAGCAACTAGTTTGTGGGGCTCAATTCTATTGCGCAATTTACACCAGGGGTTTTTAATTAACGTTGTTTTTTGCTGGTGTGCGACAAAAATAAACCGTCTTTTCACGCCAAATAATTTTTTTTTTTTTGGTAGCCTAATTCAAAGCAAAGGTTAATTACTTTTTATCCTTGTTGTGTGGTGAGAAAATACCCCATTTTAACACGCTACAAAGCTACTAGTTTTGGGGTCAATTCTTGCGAAATTTACATCCAGGGGTTAATTAAGCGTTTTTTTGCTGCTGTCTGCAAAAAAAAAACCGTCTTTTTCAACCCGAAATATAAATTTTTTTTCTTGTAGCAAATTCACAAGCGAAGGTTAATTAAGTTTTTTGTGCTTTTACATTTAGTAAAACAACATGCTTGTAAACGACCCATACAAGTAATTTTTTTCCTGCCTTTTTTGGACGCAATTTAAAACGGGGGTTCCCCAAGCTGTTACTGGGTTCATTTGGGAAAAAACAGGGTGTATTTTTATCATATACAGATAGCTTCATCAAACATTCTTACATTTTAAAACAAACAGTATGTAGACAGAGAGGTGGCGGGCTCTCAATCAGGGCATTGGCACAAACATTTCTGAAACGGGCCCAGGCGCAGCACAGAAGGGACGTGCGCAGGGGGTATTTCGGTGAGGCCAAAACTCCCGCTGCATCTACGGCCGGTGTTGTTCAGCAACCCAAGGTTTTTTGATTTTGACTGGGTCATCCCTTCCCCTCCCCAGAGACACTGACACCCCACCCAAAGAGTCGTGGGAACCTCAGAAAAAAAACCTTATTGGCTGGCCCGGGAAAGCGGTAGCGCCCTCCCTGCCCCTCAGCCCGCCTCTGTCCCACCCAGTTCCCTCACCCGGGGATCTTATGTGGTCGGGCTCACGCCCCCAATACGGGATAACAATTTGAGGGGGGGCACGCAGCTACTTGGCAGCGAAAAAGGGGGCCCAATATCCCCAGCTTCTTGCGTAGGCGGCAAAGTTAGTTGGGAGTGGCATGGGAGGTCATGTGGTGAGGGGTCACCTCGGCTACCAAGCCCGGTGATGGGGGACAGTAGTGACGATGAAACACAAAAAAATTTGATGGTAGCCGACCGCACTTGGGGCCGGGTAACAGGGCTTCAATCGTCAGGAGAAAGGGGTCAGTTTGCCGTCAGCAGGGGCCAGCCAGCAAGGGGGTTGTGTGGCCGTGAGTCAGCAGGGTGCAGCAGTGTGAGGCGGGAGCCAAGGGGCCCAACGGGGAAAAAAACCCCGCTTGCGGGTCCAAGACATAGGGGCCCAAGGGGCTCCGGGGCAGGGGAGAGTCACTCAGGCGGAGCGTTGGGGAAAATCGCTCCCGGGCTGTGGCAGTTCTTTGCTAAGACACCGGGAAGCCGAATATGGGTATATGTAAATCTGTGGGCGAAAGTGAAGCGGGCCAGGAGCTAACGTTGGCACAACGGCCCGCGTCAACAAAAGCAGCTCACCATCCGGGGGCCTGGGAGAAACGTGGTCAGAGTGGTGGTCCATCCCCGCGCAGCAGCACAGCGGCCATGGCACCATGCCTTTCCCCAGTCAAGGCTCCACCACCTTTGCAAAAGCGCTGTTTCTCTTTGCTTCCCTCCCGGCCCAGATGCTCCTGCTCCTCGCACCAGGCGCCAGCAGTCGTTCAGAGGCGATTGTAAAGAGACAACAGTATGGTCCAACCTCCTAGGGCAGCAGCTGACCGGCCCCTTTCCCAAAGTTGTTGGTACTGCAGCCCCCCCTTTCCAAATGGTGGATCTCACCATTCAGAAAACTAATGGCTTTGCCGAGCCGAGATGGAGAGTTCCCCGCCGTAATTTTTTTTTCCAAAAACAGACCGCCCTTTTATAAATATGTAGAACAGAAAGTGGGTCATCCCTTTAGTTACGGTTTTTTTCCCAAAGGCCGGCAGCGCGGAGCTGGAGCTGTAACTACGGTCCCGGGCCAAAAAGTCCTTTACGGCCCACTGGGTAAAGTGCTTCCTGCCCAGCCAAAACCCAAAAAACTTGGACAGGGAACGCCGCTTTCTCCTCCACGTGTCAAACTCTGCTCCTGGCCAAATTCCCCCTCCTCCCCTCCCAAACCCCACCACCAACTCACCCCCACAAAGTACTCCCCCATATCCCACATTGTAGGGCACAGCGGTTTTCACGCAGCACCCAGCTTGCCTCGGCGAACGAAGTCACACAGGGGGGGGGAACGCTCCGCGTCATCACAAGAAATCGTGTGTGGCTTTCTCCGCGCCAACTGCAAATCGGGAAAATGGGCGGGCAATGGGAGGAAATGGTGTCCGCCTGCACCCAGGAGGGGTGGGCCCCTGGCCCTGCATGGCGCCGTGTTTAATCTGGTTGTAAAAAGGTTCCCGAAGTCTTCCCCCGCTTCAGAAAATTCTGAAAAAAGGGCCCGGGAAAAAATGGCATGCACTTTTTCCTTTGTACAAAGCAGGAACACCCTCCCAGTTGCACGGGGAAAGGGCCTCCCCCCAAAACCTCTGTATGCGTTTTTCCACCCGTGGAATTCCCGCTGCAATGTTGGACCGATGTAAGAAAAAAGAGAAAGGTTAAATTTTTTGTATCCGCGACAGAAGAAATCCCCTGTGTAAATTTTTTGTCAGCAATGGGAGCTCATGGGACACCTCCGTTTGTTTGGGCCCTTCGAGGAGGCCCGTTTTTTTGTCAGTCCCCCAGGACTACGGATGAAAAACGTCTTCCACTGCTTTATGTCCTGGAACAGATGCTGAAAAAACTGTCTGGGCAAGGGGGGTGAGATGTGGCGACTACATCTCGGGCCACATGTCCGGGGGGGACTGAAATGGAGGGGGAGGAGGAGGAGGAGGAATTTGGGCAGAAAACATTGTCTGGGGGAAATGAGTGGGGTTTTTTTACCCCGGGGGCAAGAGAGGGGAGCAGGAGCAGCTGGAGGATGTGGATGGGGATGAGGAAACGAGGCAAAGACTCCCAAGCACCGTGGCATATACAGGGAAATGGAGGCAGGGAGCCCCTCGGGGTCATTGTGCAGATGTCCCGCAGCAGCTTTTTTGCCCGGCTGTGACAGCCCAATAGTCAGATCCGGCAGAGGAACTTCTGGCTCTCCACCCCATTGGGCCCTCGCACCCGGGCCAAAATGGGAGCCTTTTTTCCCCCTATTGAGAGGGAAAACAAACTCAAAAATAAGGGAAATTCCCTCCTAATCAGTTGCCCTGCCTAGTGCGGCATCGTCCCTCCTCTGACAGGTCTCCGGGGGGTTTCCCCCGCTCACGTACTACTGCCCCGGCTGCTGGGGAAGGTGGGGGGGTAGGGCCTACCACTCCATAGCTAAACCTAAACTGGAGTCACTAATGAGCAGCTTCCTTCACCCGCCCATGAGGGGGCAGTCACCAGCACAGCAGCAGGACCTGGACTTCCTGAACCAACGGTTTGGCCTACTTGGACGCACTCTGCCACCCCGTTTTGAAGATCCCTGGGACTATGGCACCAAACTGGATGTGTGGCCGCAACTTGCCCAGTTTGCAGTGGAGAAGCGTCCCCCCCCCATAGTGTGGGGTCAAGCGGGTTTCATGCGGGGCGGGGGCCATCGTTTTCCCCAAGGGAACCCCTTGCCACGGGAAAAAAGTTTTAACGACTGACCTTTTCAAAATAAACAGCGTGGATCGCCAGGATTTCCCCACACCCAAGCCTTAGGCGTCAGCTGGGGTTTAAACTACCTCCCCCAGCCACTTTTGATGCCGCCACCCGCCCGATGCCCCACATCTGCTGATAGTTTCTCCATCTGCCTACCACCGTCTTTACCAGGGGTGGTATTGCCACCCACCTCAACACTCGTCATTGTGCCCCAAAATGCTCAGCGCGCGCTGTTGCTGTTGCCGGACCCTCCACACTGTGTCATTGTGCCCTCTGCGGGCCCGGTACTGTTTTGCCACCTCAAATGTCATTG
This sequence comes from Phyllomedusa bahiana, assembly GCA_025379985.1. Taxonomy (NCBI): domain Eukaryota; kingdom Metazoa; phylum Chordata; class Amphibia; order Anura; family Hylidae; genus Phyllomedusa; species Phyllomedusa bahiana. The sequence goes on from JAODAL010007409.1 coordinate 118,446, forward strand.
TGCCCTCTCTGATCATGCTGTTCTCCCCGTCACACCCCACTCCTGTCATTTGCCACGCCGACCTCATGCTCTCCGCGTGACTCCCCCTCTCAGTCTTGTGCCCCTCTGTGGGGTAATACATTTTGCCCCCCGAATGTCATTTTTTGCCACCCCTACCCCATGCTGCTGCTGTGACTCCCGTCGTGCCCCCCACCTTGTCATTGTGCCACTGCCCGACCCATGCGCTGCCGTGGCTGCTGCCCTGCCCTCCACACTGTGGCCTACTCCTGTTTTTGCCACCTCCAAATTTTCATTGTTTTCCACTGTCTGACCTCATCTGCTGCCGTGGCGCTGCCTGCCCTCCACACTGGGTTCATGTGCCCCTGTCTGACCTTATGCTGCTGCTGTTGCTCCTGCCGTGCCCTCCACACTGTTCATTGTACCACTCTTTGGGCCCACTCCTTTTTGCCACCCAAATTTTTCATTGTGCCACGCCTACCTCATACGCTGCCCTGTACCTCCACTTGTATTGTGCCACTCTGTGCCCTAATACGTTTTTCCACCTCCATAATGTCATTGTGCCACTGTCTTCCTATATGCTGCTTTGCCGTGACCTTTCCCCAGGTATCATTTTTGCCACTTTGTGGCCTAATACGTTTTGCCCCCTCCAAAATGTCATTGTGCCACTGCCTGACCTCATACTGCGCCCCCGTGACCTCCCTGTGTGATTGGCCCCTCGTGCCCTAAACTGTTTTTCCACCCCCCATAATGTCATTGTCCACTGTCTGACCTCATACGTGCCGCCGGACCTCCACACTGTACATTGTGCCACTCTGTGGCCTTTAATACGTTTTGCCCCCATAATTCATTGTCCACTGCCCTGCCTCATACTGCGCCCCGTGACCAACCACACTGTGTATTGTCCACTCGTGGCCTAATACTGTCTTTCCGCTCCATAATGTATTGTGCCACGTTGATCCATATGCTGCCGCCGTACCTCCACCCTGTGTGATTTTGCCCTCTGTGGCCTAAACTGTCTTGCCGCCCCCATAATGTATTGTGCCACTGTTGACCTCATACTGCTGCTGCCGTGACCCCACACGGTATCATTGTGCCACTCTGTGGGGTAATACTTTTTTGCCCCCTCCCCAAAAGTCTTGTTTCCCCTGCCTGACCTCATACTGCGCGGGCCTGACCCCCACACTGTGTGATTGTGCCCCTCTGGGCTTAATACTGTTTTTTTTTTCCCCCCTAAGTCATTGTGCCACTGCTAACCTCAACGCTTTCCGCCTGACCTCCACACGTGTGATTGTGCCCCCTCTGTGGGCCCAATACTGTTTTGCCACCTCTAAATGCCTTGTGCCCCTGTCCCGACCCATACTGCTGCCGCCGTCCCCACACTGTGTGAATTTGGGCCCCTCGTGCCCTAATATGTTTTTCCGCCTCCATAATGTCATTGTCCACTGTCTGACCTCATACGCTGCCTGTGACCTCCCCAAAGTTATTGGCCACTCTGTGGCCTAATACGTTTTGCCCCTCCATAATTATTGTGCCACTCCCCGACCCATACTGCTGCCCCCCGTGACCTCCACACTGTGTGATTTTGCCCCTTGTGGCCTAATACTGTTTGCCACCTCCAAATGCCTTTGTGCCACGTCTGACCTCAACGCTCCGCCGGGCCTCCACACTGTGTGATTGTGCCCCTCGGGCCTAATACTTTTTTTGCCGCCTCCAGAAAGTATGTGCCCTGCTGACCTCATGCTGCTTGCCGTGACCTCCACACTGTGTGATTTGCCACTCTGTGGCTAATACTGTTTTTGCCGCCTCCAATGTCATTTTGCCACTGCCCGATCATGCGCTGGTTGCCTCTCACCCCCACACTCTGTCACTAATGTTGCCACCTGACCCAGCTTGTTTTTTTCCACTTTTGCGCGACTTTATCGTACATTCCCCTTGAGTTTTTTGGTCAGTTTTGCCCCCCTTAAGTGCCCCCGGGGAATTTATAGTGAAAGCGATTTCTAAAAGCGGGGGGCGTATGTGGTTTCCCTACAAAAAAACAACATTGTAAGAAGACCAAACCAAGCTCCCTCGCATATTTTAAACAGGGACAACTTCTACACACCCTGCAGTTGGGGAGCCCCGGAAAAAGCTGTTTTTTTAACGTGATTCGTGCCGAAGTAAATTTGGGACCGAAACGAATTTTTTCGGAAAATTTGGCGAAGTGACCGAAAAGAATTTTGAGAAATTCGGCCATCTCTATTATGAATTTGGGTTTGGATCTTCCAGTAAAAACACAGCGAATGACTGTCACACAGTGTTACACGTACTTGAACCAGACTCGGTATTTCAATGCCCAGTTAAGACCATTGTATGGGTTTTTTTTTAAACTATTTTACCTGAAACCCCTTGTAACCTGAGGGGGCCAGTATTTAAAACTGTTGTTTTTTGTAAAAATGACTATTTTGTATCTTTGCTAAATTCATTAAAATTCAGGTACCAGAAAGCAAAATCACCTCCTCATTTCTCTACTGTTCCGGTGTGCACGTAACTAACACTGAGAAAAGCTCTTCACAGTTCATTGCATTATGACCGTCCTTAAAAAAACCTGTAAACTGCACATAAAGTCACTGTATAATTGTACAGGCAGGACAACCAATTACAATGACTCTTCAGATCTTCTTATATAAAAGGCCAATCTCACCATTCAGATAGAAACATTAACCTTTTATCTAGAATCATTGCTATGACTATGTATGTATCACATCTCCACAAGTTATAACATAATGGTTTATACTCTAAGAAAATATTAAAAGTGCTTTAACCCCGCTTTAACAAAACCCTAACAGGTTTTTGGATTTTTAAACCCTTTGGTCCATGCCTTTTTTTGGTCTAGCACAGAAACCCTATGCCCCCAGGAAACAGACAAGCATAGTCCATTGCCCTATTGCTCTGTAGGGTTTCTCAGGATCTTTTTCTGGAATTTCAAAAGATTTTTCCCAGCGAAGGACAAAAATGCAGTGAAAACCCAGTCAGAAAGCAGGGGTTACTGTAGGAGTGAAAGGGGTTTGGGTTTTGCTACCGGGCCCCCTGGCCCTCTTAAAACCCTCTACCCAAGGAATACCAATTTTAAACGGCCTTTTTTAAATGGGTCCCTTTTATAAATTTTTTACTGGGGCTCCAATTTCTTTACGCCTTTTCCCCCATAACATACAAAATTGTTCAAAAAGAAAATCAGAATTATTCTTGATGCAGTTTTTTTCTTTTTATTCATAGTGGGAAAGATCAAAAGGAATAAAATAAAAGTAAAGACTACGATAAATGCCATAAAAACCCATACAGTATACATATAAGTAGTAAGTGAATTGACAATCCCCAACCTTAAGGTTGAAATTGCAGGATTAAAGGGAACTGCACTAGATTTTGCCCTCCTTTTTGGACATCAAGCAGTGACAACTTCGTTTCCATGCTGTGTCCCCCTTTTTCGTAAGGTGCAGTAGTTTCAGAGTATTTGGTGTTCAAATCAGCATTTTCAGCCCAAAAAAAAGTCCAGCTTTTTCTGAGCAGGGGTTTTGCCCCTCCCTCCAAGGTACCACGCCCCCTTACAGTTATTCACAGGTTTATTCATAGTTTAGTCAGTTGTGACGGGGCGGGGCTAGCCTCGGTGGGCGGACCTAATTAAACGACTTTTTTCATGACTTTTCGGGTGAAAACTGCAAATTTGAGCATTAAATACCTAAGACTACAGCACTTTAAAAATAGGGGCACAGAGCTGGAAACAGCGGTTGTCACTACTTGTCTGTCCTCAGCAGGGTGGAGCATAAAAAATGTGACAGGTTCTCTTTAACTGAAAGGAAATTTTATGTCCCCCAGTCCACTGTCACCAACAACTCTCCTTCTATGTCCAAATCCAACCCACCTTAACCTTGATCCACTCCATCCCACCTCATCCCCCGACCTCACCTGTTAACTCCCAGTTTCTCCCCCATCCTTCAACCTTTTGCTAATCCCGGCATCTTCCCTTCACCATTTAAGCATGCATTCACCCCCATCCTAAGAACCTTCTCTTGCCCCCTCCTCCTGCCCAACTATCGCCCCACCCATGCTTCCATTTGCTTCAAACTTCTCGAACAACAGTCTGCCTTCAACTGTTTCCCTCTGTCCCTAACACTCTTCTTGCCCCACTGCAATATGGTTCCGATCCCATCACTCTAAAAACCGCCCTAACCAAGGTACCGGCGATCAGTAACCGCTAAAGCCTCATGCCACTACTCTGTCCTTCTCCTTTTAGACCTGTCCTCTCCCTTTGACCTGTTGACCTTTTCCTCCTGTTTCAAACCTCTCATCTCCACATCACGGACTTGGGCCCTTTCCTGGACTCCTCTTCTCATGATGGGACATTCACGCTCTCATTCTCGCTCCCCCTCCCCTCCACCTCTCCTGTTGGTGTCCCCCAGGGGTCACCCTGGGCCCATCTTTTCCCTTATTAAAACCTTGTCGGGGCAGCTCATGCATCACACAGTTTTAAAAATATCACCTGTATGCTGATACACACAACCACATCTCTGGCCCAGACTTAAACTCTCTACTGTCCCGGATCCCAGACTGCCTGTGTCCATATCCTCCTTCTTCTCCTCCCGTCTCAAAAACTTAATGTAGAGAAAACTGAATTCATTATTTTCCCACCTTCCCTCTCCATCCTCCACCTATCTCTCTATCATAATCAATGGCTCTACACCTCACCGGTCTCGCAAGTCCCGCTCCCTTGGGATAACACTTGACTCCACTTTGTCCTTAAAACCCCCAACCCAAACGCTCCCCTCTGCCTGCCGCTCCCCTAAAAAAAACTCTCGCACCGCTGTTCCTTAAAACCCTGTCACTACAAAAATGCTGGCCCCATGCCCTTGTCATCTCCTGCCTCGACACTGCAACACCTTCTCTGCGGCCTCCCATCTCGCACTTTTACCCCCCTTCAATCCATCCCCAACCTGCTGCCCTCTGATTTTACCCCTTTTTCCTGCATCCTCGCCCCTCCCCCCTTTTCCAATCCCAGCACGGTACCCCTTTTCCCAGGCATTTAATTTCAAGTTACTAACCATGCCCCAAGGCTCTCCATAACCTCTCTCCTCCATACATCTCTGCCTTTTTCTCCAGATACCTCCCCTCAGCAATCTCCCCTCCTCACAGGGCCTTCTTCTCTGCTCTCCTCTATCAGCTCCCACACAAACCCTCCCAAGTTTACTCATCCTCCCCCACCTGAACTCCTGCCCCAACACCTCAGACCCCCCCATTTCACCACTTCAAAATCAACCCGAAAATCCATTTCTTCAGGGTTTGCCCATAATACAATAACCCCCCCCGCACTACACCCTCCAAAACATGTCTGCCCCCTTTCCTTTTGTCACTTTCCCCCTTCCTTGTAGATTGTAAACCTTCGCGGGCAGGGGGGGGCCCCCCTTTCCCTCTGTACCGTTGTTTGTCACAGATTGTCACTATTGTATTGTTTGACTTAGTTATTATGTAACCTCTTGAATGTACATGCCCTGGAAACAATGGCGCTCTAAAAATAAATAAAAAAATAATTTGCATCTGGGCCCTTTGGGTTACTATACAATTTAAGATTCTTTAGGCTGATCATAAAAAATAAGTATCATGACACAAACTCAGAGTTTATGGAACTATAATATTGCTCCATAGACTTTTATGTAGCCCCCACTGGCCCTTTATGCCTTGAAATTTTTTTTACAAAGACAAGAAGATTTTTTTTCCTTTGGGTTGTCCAATCAAAAACCTTTTTAGGATACAACAGATACAGTTTTATGGTCTCACATTACTTTGAATTGCACCCCAAAAACCAGACGTATTCTACACTCTCCTAATTTTTGTTCAGTAGAACCATTGGGTGCCAGGGTTTTTAGCACATACTATAAAATATGGAAAAATTAAAGACTCTATGGACCTGTCCTTAATCTATAAACCATCAGGGCCTAAAAGTTTTTATTCTTTTTTTAAGTAAATGTTTACAACGCTAAAATTCACCATTCAACAAAAACCTACAATTTTTGGGGACAAAAAACCAAAAAAAAACTCAGCAATGAATGTTTCTTTTTTAAATAAGTTCTAAAAAGAAACAGTGTTTGCTAAAACTACAATAGTAATCTCTAAACCCCTGCTCCTAAATCCTGAAATTTTAGATGTCCCAGCTGGGCAAATAACAATTCACTGTTAATTGCTTTTTTATCTGCATGGAATAAAAGGGCTTGTCTTGTAGATAGACCCCAAAAAGTTTGTTACAGAGGGGGCAATGCATCAAGTTTATGTAATTTAAACTCCCCGCAACCACCCCCCTAATAACACAGAGCAAATTACACTCTTTAAGCTCGGGCCTTGATTATAGTGTGTTTATGAACTTGGGAAGCTTTTAATTAAAAAGTCCTATAAAAAAGGGAATCCCAAACCCCCTTACAAGAACTTTGTGCTTTTTTTCCCCAAAAGGGAAAAAAAAAAAAGTTTGAAATATGGGCCCTTTTGGAAAACCCGAAGTCTACAAATTTTAAAAGGGTTTCCTGTTAATGAAGGCAAAGATCAAATATAAAAAAAAACTAATAAAAAAGAATTCAAAAGCTTTTCAAAACCCTTTCAAAAATATATTTCATCCTTTTTTCTTTGCAAACCGTTTTAATTGGTTTTAAAGGGCTAATTAACAGGGACCCTAAATCTCCCCGGCAAAATTATCATGGTAAACATGTTTTGTAGAGCAGGGGTGTCAAAGTAATTTCCACAAAGGGCTACATCAGCAATTTTTTGTTGCCCTTAGAGGCCTTGGAGGGGGTCTAGGGTGCCCCGGTTAAGGTTTCCCCAAAAGCTGTGCCAAATGTCTGTTAGTTGCTTTAACAAAATGATGTGGAGGGGTGTGCGACCCCAGCTCCAAAGCCAAAAAAGGAGCACGCTCCCGTGCGCCC